>CAUYQU010092432.1:0-20764 GCA_963574635.1 Cheracebus regulus
TGTGTGATTTCCCCTGCGGGGACACACTGCGCAGGCTGAAACAGCGGCGCTGAGATTCGTAGTGCTTTTTTGCCTGGGAATCTCCTGGGCTGGCTCCCTGATTCAGTCCCCTTTTTAATCTGCCTTCCCGTAGCTCCACTCGCCAGTTAAAAGAGCACGCAGACCAGTGTATTTTCTATGGAGAACCGCCATGCCAGGGCACCGGCAAAGCAGCCCCACCGGCCAAAACAGCTGCGCTGGCCGAAACAGTCACTCCGGCCAAAACAGCCACACTGGCGACCCGTGGGCCTGCTCCGCCTGGGAATCTCCTGGTCTAGGGGTAATAAAAATCTGTCTGGAAATGCGGCATCCACTCACCCTCTGCACTTTCACTGGGAGCTGCAATCCTGAGCTGCTCCTAAGTGGCCATCTTCGAACTCTTCCCCTCCGCATTTGTCTTTATAGTAGAATGATTTATAGTTCTTTGGGTATATATCCAGTAATGGGATTGCTGGATCAAATGGAATTTCTATTTCTAGATCCTTGAGAGATTGCCATACTGTATTCCACAATGGTTGAACTAATTTACACTCCCACCAACTGTGTAAGAGTGTTCCTATTTCTCCACACTCTCTCCAGCATCTGTTGTCTCTAGATTTTTTAATGATCACATTCTAACTGGCGGGAGATGGTATATCAATGTAGTTTTGATTTGCATTTCTCTAATGACCAGTGATGAACATTTTTTCATGTTTGTTGGCCTCATATATGTCTTATTTTGAAAAGTGTCTGTTCATATCCTTCTCCCACTTTTGAATTTCTTCACAATCCTGAGGACAAAGCCTCACACAGAATGAACACTGTCATATTGAGTGACCAAATAATGGTCCTGGCTACTCTGAACCACTAAGTCATTGTTAAAAACATGAACTTTGGACCTAAGGTGAAATCCCAACATATGACCTTGGGTATCATTCTCAATGTTCCTATGATTTAGATCTCACTTATGCAACCAACCCAACAGATGTGAGGATTACACCAGATAATATATGAATGGTCAACAAATAGATTTATACTATTATTATTGCCAACAGGACAATGAAAACATGAAAGTTACTTCACATGGCTATTTTGAAAATCAAATGAAAAAACTTAGATAAAAAGATCACATTGCAGGTATTTAATAAATATTAGCTTATTTTCTTCTTTCAAAAAGTGGATACTATTATAAATACTCTGACAATTGTTTTATAGATCATTTGAGTAATGTGATTAAAAAGAGAGTTAACCTACAAACCACAACTAAATATCAATTTGCAAATTATTGGCATATTCAAATGAAGTATTCTTAATGCTGAAATTGTCTCAAACGTAATTGAATTAACCTTGATTTTTCAAGAGATACTTTAAAGTATGGACTGGAGAGGGTGTATGTGGTGTGGTGATGTGGTGTATAGTGGAAAGAGCAAGGAATTTGTGTCAGAAGACAAAAGTCTTTTTTCATGTGCTGTCAGGCAGGATGCATAACTTCCTTACTTCCTCATTTATAAAGTGGGAGTTATCACAGTTCTTGTTCAACTTATTATATAGGTCACTGGTGTGCAAATCAAATAGCAGAAAACACTTTATAAAGTGTAAAGCATTATTTAGAAGTTAGTTATTATTAGGGAGTAGTCACTATACATGCAATTAAGTTATACATAGAAAATCTGGGGAATAAGATTAGAGCTACACATAAATCCCTAATGTTATTTTGTTGATACCAGAGTCCTCACCTACCCTTTCCTGGTGGAAAAAAGCTGTTTTATGGCATGAATCCACTACCAGGTTGTTGAAGGATAATTTTAAAAATAGGTTGTAGTCATGACTCTTATACAAATATGAAATTAATATTTTCAAAGATTTTTATTTAACTCAATGAGAAAAGCAGTAAGAAGTCACAACTGATCAAAGAATTCAAATAGACATGTTTATAGAGGTAAAGGGAGGCTGAAATGAATTTACAAATAGATGCAAAACCTGGTCTAACCACAGGACAATAACGCTTTGTACTCCACCAGACAAAACGGACTTGTAATATGGCAAGAGTAATTTGTATTACCATAAGTTTTATACAACTTAAAGAGTTGTTAAAAAAAAAAAAAAGAATTGTTAAGTAACCCCGAAAGAATGAGTGGAAGAGCCATTCAGGACACACACAAATCTATCAATCAATCTATCAATTTGCTCATTTAAAAGTTTTTCACAGATTTTTCTGGGAAAGCCAAGCAGTAGGTTAAGCCAATAGCTAATTGATTATTTTATCACTGCTGATACTTTGTTTGCATCTGGGGACAGGTTGGAATGGAGAAAAAGGAGTGTGTTACTTATGTGTCTGAACATCAAGGCACTTAAATTTTGGTTAGGGAGCCATGAAAAGTGAAGAAATAATAGAAAATCCCACTTTCTTTTTCCTCAGCCTGCAATCATCCCTCACTTTACTCTAAGACTATGCTGTCCTAGTTTTGCAGAGCTGCTTAATGCTCTTACCTGCAGAAGGCTGGCAGAAGTAATCAAGCCTAGGCAGCAGCCAGCAAGGGTCCTGGCAATTTGCAAAGAGACTTTTTAAGCTCTTCTTCAAGAGTCTATGTGAATTACCCTGTAATTGTTGGTAAGGCATTTCAATGCCAGGGAAAGTCGTACAGAAAAGGAGGCAGCACACCATCCTCTTAAGCAGCTCAAGGACAGCAGCCTTCCATGAGTAGGAGAGGCAGGAGAGAGAGCTAGGGAGGGAATTGGTTAGCCCTTAGTTTTGGGTCAATTTCAGTGCCGAAGAAATAATCTTTATCATCACCACCTTTATCATCACCATCTTTATCATCTTTAATACCAGCAGACCTAGCAGCAGCACATTCACACAATGAAAACCTTTATCAAGTTTGAAGCATCTGTAAAATCAGTGAAATAGTTTTGAACAGGTCTCCTTACTTCAGACAAATTACAATGGGGAGAAAAAGGCATCAGACAAAGCACCTTAAATGTATTTATCTGGACCATTTCCAGTCATCTTCAAATAGGTTTTCTAAGTCCTAATAAAGTAGATAAAGTGACTACATGCTTTATACAAATGTGAATCTCTGTGGTATATTTTAAATCCATTTAATAAGATTGAAAACATATCTTTACTGTTTGCAGTGATCATATTCATTTGTTGCTATTGTAGGATGTCTTATAGGACATGTGGTCCATCATTGGCTCTTATCTAAAGCCCAATATTTAGTCAAGAATGTAATCTCTTGAATTATAACATTGTTCAGAAGGGAAAATACGGGCATGCTTTATGTTAGTTCATGCTATTACAAGATTTCCCAGAATGCCTTGTGTAAACAGTGGAGGATCTGTACAGCAAAAGAGATCACTGACTCACAGAACTGGAAAATAATTAAGAGACTTTTGAAGTCAAAAGTGATTTTTTTTTAGGATTCTAAAATACTCTTCAGGCTGTTCTACCAACACTGGGTAGGCTTACACAGGTTGTTGTCTGACTGATTAACTCGCTGATATTTATTCATTCAAGAAAATCCTTTTTTTTTTTAGCATGAAGTATGTTCCAGACACTGTAATGAAAGTGGGAATACGTAGCTGAATGGCAGAGTCAAATGTTTCAAGAAGACAAAATCTCTTTAGAGAGACAGACCAACCACGGCACAAGCAGAAAAAGTCTACATAAGCTTTGAGCCTGGGAAAATGATAATTCAGACATAGACCTAGAAGTCAGGAGACAGGCCAGAGAAATACGTAGGGGCATGTAGACTGCAGCCAGGGCTTCATCCAAAATTTTCAAGTATTTGGTATCATTAGTTTAGTAGCATTTGGAGATAATTTGGGAAGTCACAATAGCAGCCCCTTGAGCAGCTCACATGCAGCAGTTTCAGATGAACAGAAGAGGTAGGAGACAGTGGCAGGGAGGGAATTCGGTTAGCAAGGAAAAAGGAGGTTCATGTGCATTGTGCATTTTTCCTAAGAAAATGGTAAACTTGACTTTTTTCCTCAAATAAAAATCCTTTATAGGTGAGACTTCATTTTTCTCCTTTACCATCACATCTACTTCCTGCTCACATACACACTTGAAAAAATCATTCTCACTACTTTGGGCAATGAAAAACAGGACTGTGGAACCCAAGAGAGGGCCAGTTGAATTGGAGGCTGAAGAATCATACCTAACCCATAATCCAATAAAAAAGAGAAAGAAAACCAAAACTGAGGTTCTTTATCTTTCTCCTAAACATCTGTGTCAAAATATTTCCCAAATGTAAAATAGGGGTCACCCAGGACCATAAAAACATTGTCAGTAACCTAGAAATCCCAGATGCCTAACATCAACATGTGAGAAATCAGATTTCAGACCAGGAAAAGCAAGGAAATGGCAAATGTGTCTATGACATTCCTATCCACCGTTTACGTAAATTTTCTTCTCCTCGTGAGATCACCTTTTCCCCACCCAAATCTCATCTTTTGAAAGTTTCTGCTATGACCACAAATATTTAAACCTTTAAGTTTTCTGTGACAGGAGTATTTGCAACTTAAGCTCTGATCTTACAGTGGAGAGAGATATCCTCTCCCCTGCATAACGGATTTTTTGTTACTTCCTCTTTTTCCTTCCTGCCAGGATTTGAGAGAAGAATAATGACTGGTGTGTCTAAGCCACTGGTTCTCCCTACTGGCTGCTCATTAGACTCACCTAGAAGTTTTGCCATGCCTAGAATCCATCTCCCAGAGATGCTGATTTAATTGTTCTTGGCTATGGCTTGGCCATCAGTCACATTTTAAAAGCCAGTAGGTGATTCTAATGTGTAATCAAGTTTGAGAATGATTGGGATATGCTAATCTTCATAGAATATTTTCCAGTGCACACAGCAATGGTTGACAAAGGGAATCTGCTTTAGATGAAACTGACAATATAGTCAATTGCCACCCTACTAGGACCTTAAAATCATTGCTGATGCCATCTCTGGACTTTTGTTTGTGTTGTTTTTTTTTTTTAATTTTTGTAAACTGTAAGGGCATCTTTTAATTGCAACCAAAAGCATCTGTGTTGACCAGTATAGGACAAGTTATGCTACACTAATAAACCTCAACATTTCAGTGGTTAAACACACCAAAAATTTATTTTTCACTGTCAATCAAATGCAGGCTAAATGATCTGCCCCTGTTTTATAGCTATACCAACTGGGACATATTCTGTCCCAGGTAGAATATGTGATGAGAAAAAGTATAATGATAGTTAATTTTATGTGGCTAGGCTATGATGCATAGTTGTTTAGTCAAATACTACATCTAGCTGTGAAGGTATTTTGTAGATGTGATTAGCACAGTCAGTTGACTTTAAGCAAAGGAGATTACCCTAGATTATGTGGGTAGTCTTCATCCAATCAGTTGAAGGCTTTAAGAGAAAAAAAACTGAGATTTTTCTTGGAGGAGAATTATGCCTCAAAACTGTAACATAGAAACTCTGCCTGAATTTCCAGGCTAATCTGCCCTACAAATTTCAGATTGAAGACTTCATCGACTTTTGCTTGAGTTTTCAGTCTGCCAGGCTCCCACATATGTTTCAGACTTGTTAGCCCCACAATCTTGTGAATCATGTGAGCCAGTTCAGTTTCTTTAAATCTCTCCCTCTTTTTCTTTCTTTCTCTCTCTATGTCTCTCAGAAAATATATTCTGCTTGTTCTGTTTCTCTGGAGAACTCTCACTGTATTAATAATGGTGTAGAAAAACAATCTTATAAATGACTCCTTTGAATTGGTTCTGGTGTCCCTGGAATTCGTTCTCTAATTTGAAAAGATGCTACAAGTTCAAATGAATATCCCTAGTAGTAAAGAGGGCACTGATAGACTGTGGAATAATGTGGAAATAAAGATACAAAAAAAAAAAAGAACGATTGGATACCCTTAATCAAATGCTTATAAGAAGCAAGGTTTGGATGCAGTGGCTCACAACTGTAATCCCAGCACTTTGGGAGGCCGAGGCAAGTGGGTCACGAGGCCAGGAGTTTGAGACCAGTCTGGCCAACACAGTGAAACCCCGTCTCTCCTAAAAATGCGAAAAAATACAAAAAATTATCCAGATGTGGTGGTGTGTGCCTATAATCCGAGCTGCTTGGGAGACTGAAGCAGGAGAATCACGTGAACCCGGGAAGCGGAGATTGCAGTGAGCCGAGGTCACACCATTGCACTCCAGCCTGGGCAACAGTGTGAGACTCCATCCCAAAAAAAAAGAAGCAAGGTTCTGGGTGACCATGTATGTGATACTTTAGAACATTTTTGCTAAACTAACAAGTATGGTGAGATTGACTGTTTATTTCTAATTGCACTGGACAGTGTGGTGAAATAAAAGGATGAGCTCAGGAATTTAAATCCCCAGTTCAAGCACTGACCTAGAGGTTTCGATGACTGTACTTAAAAAAAAAAGCCTCATGTCTCATAATCACAGAGATGACATTTCTGAAAACCAAGCCCAGAGCGTTTTTTCACAAGTGACTGAACTACAATGTAAATTGAATTCCCAACTTCATAGGTTAACTGCTGTTAAAGTGAGGGTACTTACTAGGAAGGAATAAATCCTGAAAATTAGAATGAGGATATATGGGCAGATCCTGATGAAGCTGAGGGCTCCAAGCTGCTAAATTCAGCTGACTCTTTCTTGCCAGCAGAAGTAGCCTCCATTTGAGGAGGTTAGTCCTGCTTTGTTCTAGGAAACTGTAACGGCCTTCCCTGAGGTAGTTGCCTTGCAAGAAAATGCTGAGTCTCCTCAGGATCCATCTCTATCAACCTTCTTTGCTTCCAGACCTGTAACTAGACTCAAATCCACAAAACATACATTTTTCTCAGTATCACATTAGACCTATTTTAAACGTGATCACATAATTGGAAGTAAATCACTCCTCAGCAATTGCATAGCATTTCACAGGTTTAAATAAAATATTGGTTGGCTGCTTGCTTGTTATTTTCATCCCTTATTCCTTCCTGTCTCCATTGTTAAGCACAATTATTGGCATAAAGGAGGTTTTTAATACCCATTTTTAGACTGCATTCTAGCCTGGGCAATAGAACAAGAATCCCGTTTTCTCTCCCTCTTTCTCTTCCTCTTTCTTTCTCTCTTTCATTCTTTTTTTTCTTTCTTTTGCTCTTTTTTTCTTTCTCCTTTTTTCTTTATTTCAAAATAAAAAATGAAAGTAAGAAAGAAAAAGGAAATAGGCAGGCTGTCTACTAAATTCTAACTTGATCTGTGTAAGTGGAAGAGTTTAAGGTCAAAAGAACAGAAAGGTAACTTCTGTAGTCATTGCCTCTCCATCAGTTCTAAGCTTGAGCCAGTTTGTAGACCCAGAACCCCTTGAATGAAAGGGAAGCTAAGTCTCCTTCAGGAACAGCTGAGCTACAATGACAAAAATTTCTACCGTAGAGCTTTCTTCTCTTACCTCAAAGGGACCCATGGCCTTTTACCAGGGTGACTGTGCATTAGCAAAAAGGATAATCAGACTTTTGGGGGATTACGGCTTTGAACTGATATCAGTTCCAGGAGATCCAAAACCTCACTGTGGTCCACCAGTCAGAGTTGGAGCTTATGGATGTCAGGCATTCAATGGACTTTTAGCTCAATTCCATCTCAGCTGGTCTCTGAACCCATCCTGTGGTTATTTACATAGTTCTGAAATGCATAATTAGCATAGACATATAATAACCTACCCTGGGCTAGCGTCACTGGCTCCATCTTAGCTGTAAACTCCAACCTAGCTTCCCCCTCCCTACCATAGACCCTTTGGATGCATAACTGGGCCACACTGATGCTGTGCTTACGTCACGCTGACTCTGTGCTTATCCTACCGTATAACCAATGTAACTGCATCCAGCTTGGCAAGCACACCTGCTATTGTGTATAACTCTTTTTGAACCCCCCTTGGTGATTGTTTGGAAATACCCTTAGCAACCAATATTCCTGGGAATCTCCTCTCCTTGGTTCAACTTCAGCTAGTCTTCCCCTACCCTACCTAAATCAAGGTATAAAGGGAAATCAAGCCCCTTCTTTGGGGCCGAGAGAACTTTGAGCGTTAGCCGTCTCTTGGTCACCTGCTAATAAAAAGGACTTTTAATTTAGAACTCAGTGTGTGGTGCATTCCTTCCAACTTGCTCCATTATTACAGACATATTTAGCAACTGGCAGAACCCCTTCATTGGTTCTCTGACCTGTGGAATGAAGGCAATTATGTTATGAAAGAGCAAGTAAAATCCATTGGAACAGCTTCTACCTAGGAAAATAGTAAACCCAAAGCAATAATCCCTGTAGGGAATACAGAGATTATTGCCAATATCAAGGACTTGAAGGATGTAGGTAGGGTGATTCCCACTGCATTACCATTCGACTCATCTCTATTTGGCCTATACAGAAAACTGAGTGATCCTAGAAAGTGACAGTGGACTTTCATAGACTTAACTATATGGTGACTTCAATTGCAGCAGCTATTCAGAATGCAGTTTCATTTCTTGAGCAAATTTGCACATCTAGTACCTGCTGTACAGCTATAAATCTGGAAATGCTTTTTGTCCCCCAATACATGATAGCAAAGACAACTAGAAGCAAAATTCTTTCATCCGACAAGACCAGCACAGCACTTCCACTTTCCTACTCAGAGGTATATCAACTCTCCAGCCCTATGTCATAATTTAGTTGCAGAGATCTTGATCGTCTTTCCCTTGCACAAGACATGACACTGGCCCATTGCATTGATCATATTTATTGATTGGACCTAATGAGTGAGAACTAGCAACTTCTTTAGACCTATTGTTAAGACATTTGCATATAGAAGGATGGGAAATTAATCCAACAAAAATTCAGGGGCCTTCCACCTCAGTAGAAGGCAGAAATTTCTAGAGATCCTCTGGTACAGTACATGTCAAGATATCTCCTCTAAGTTTAAGAATTAAGTTGTTGCATCTGGCCTCTTCTACAATCAAGAAAGAGGAACAATGCTAAGTAGACCTCTTTGGATTTGGAAGCAACACATTCCTTATTTGAGTATACTACTCCAGCCCATTTACTGAGCTGACTGAACAGCCGTTAGTTTTGAGTGGGACCCAGAGAGGTTATCCAGCAGGTCCAGATTACCATGGAACTATCCCTGCCATTTCAGCCATATAATCCAGCAGATCCCATGGTGCTTGCAGTGGCAGAGGTAGAGAGAGATCTCTTCAGAGCCTTTGGAAAGCTTCTATAGGTGAACCACAGTCTGGAATGTGAGGATTTCGGCACAGAGCCCTGCCTTTTCCTGCAGATAGCCACTCTCCTTTTGAGAAAGCTTTTTTTGCTTGCTATTGGGCCTTTGTAGAGACTGAATGCTTAACCCTGGGCCACCAAGTTATCTTGAGACCTGAGCCATCCATCATGAACTAGGTGTTATCTGACCCACCAAGCCCCAAAGCTGGGTAGTCACAGCAATATTACATCATCAAATGGAAGTGGTATGTATGTGATTGGGCCCACATAGGCCCTTGGAGGCATAAATAAATTACACGAAGAAATGGTTAAATGCCCGTGATTCCCCCTCCTGCTACATCACCTTCTCTTTTCTAGCACACATATATTGCCTCATAGGAGTTCCCTACAATCAGTTTACTGAGGAAGAGAAAACTTGGGCCTGGTTTATAAATGGTTTTGTGTGATAGGCAGACACTATCTGAAAGGGGACAGCTGCAGCACAACAGCCCCTTAACTCCATTCCTGAAATGTGGTTGTGAAGAACCCTCTCAACAGGCAGAACTTCACAGTGCATCTAGTCATTTGGTTTGCTTCAAAATAGAAGTGGCCAGAGATGTGGGTGTATACCAATGCAGGAGCTATGACCAATGGTTTGGCTGGATGATCAGGGACTTGGAAGGAACGTGATTGGAAAACTGGTGACTAAAATTGAGGAAGAGATAGATAGACTTCTCTGAATGGGCAAAACGTGTAAAGATATTTGTGTATCATATCACCAACCATTTGTGAATCTCACCAAAGGATGATCTCTGCAGAGGATGATTTTAATAATCAAGTGGATAGAAAACTCTTCTATGAATAGCAGTGAGCTTGTTTTCCCAGCTACTTCTATTATTGCCTAATGGGCTCATAGGCAACACAGCAGCAGAGTTGGGAGTTACACACACGCTCAGTAACATAGGTTTCTATTCACCAAGCCTAGCCTGGCTACAGCCACTACTAAGTGCCCAATCTGCCAGCAGCAGAGAACAACGCTGAGTCCCATCAGGGGCTCATTACCTGGAGTGAGAAGCCAGCTACCTGGTGACAGTTTGATTACATTGGACCACTTCCATTATGGAAGGGGCAGTGTTTTGTTCTTACTAAAATAGAAACTTGCTCTCAATACAGATTTGCCTGCATGCGACACTTGTGCCAAAACTACCATCTGTGGACTTTCAGAATGCCTTACCCACTGTCATGATATTCCAGGTAGCATTGCTTCTGATCAAGAAGCTCACTTCACAGCAAAAGAAATGTGGCAATGGGCCCATGCTCATAGAATTCACTGGCCTTATTATGTTCCCCATTATCCTAAAGCAATTGGCTTGATGTAATGGTAGAATGGCCCTTTCAAGATGCAGCTATAGCACCAGCTAGGTGACAAGACCTTCCAGGATGGAGGCAGTGTTCTTCAGGAGGCTGTTTTTGTTGTGAATAAGCATCCAGTATATGGTGCTATTTCTTCCATAGCTGAGATTCATGGATCCAGGAGTCAAGGAGTAGAAAAGAGGTGGACTCACTTTTTCCCCGTAGTGACCCACTAGCAAAATGTTTGCTTCTGGTTCCTAGAACCTTATACCCCGCTGGTCTAGACACCTTAGTTCTAAAAGGAGGAATGCTTCTACCAGTGACACATATGATTTCACTCAAGTGGAAGTTAAGACTGCTACAGGAAGTGGCTCATGTCTGTAATCCCAGCACTTTGGGAGGCTGAGGTGGGCAGATCACAAGGTCAGAAGTTCAAGATCAGCCTGGCTGACATAGTGAAACTCTACTAAAAATACACACACACACTCACCCACACACACACACACACACACACACACAAATTAGCCAGGCATGGTGGCAGGCACCTGTAGTCCCTGCTACTTGGGAGGCTGAAACAGGAGAACCACTTGAACCCAGGAGGTGGGGGTTGCAGTGAGCCGAGATTGTGCCACTGCACTCCAGCCTGGGCAACACAGCAAGAGACTCTGTCTCAAAAAAGAAAAAAAAGATTGCTCTATGGCCACTTGGAGGGAGGACTTTATACCTCTGAATAAATAAGCAAAGAAGGGAATTACAGTTGTGATTGAGGTTATTGATCCTGATAGCTAAGGGGAAATTTGAGGGTTATTGACCCTGATTACTTGGGGTAATTGGACTGCTATTACACAACAGATGTAAGAAAGAATATATCTGGAATTCCAGAATTCCTTTAGGTTCCTCTTAGTACTACCATGTCCTGTGATGAAAGTCCATGGAAAATACTACAATCCAATTTAGGCAAAACTACAAGTGGTTCAGGCCCTTCAAGAATGATGATTTGGGTCATTCTATTAGGCAAAAGCACAACCAATTGAGGTGCTTGTGGAGGTCACAGGGAATATGGAATGGGTAGTGGAAGAAGGCAGTTGTAAATACCAGCTATGACTATGTAAGAAGCAGCAAAAACAAGGAGTGTAATTATTTGTTAACTTTTACTACGAATGTGTTTGTAGGTATATATGTGCAAACATCTGTATATATAAAATTTCTTTAATATATCCTCGTTTTCTTTCCTGTTATCCCCTTATCCTATAATTAAGATGTATTAGCTTTATATCATAGTATTTAAGCTACAGGATGTCAAGGAGGAGAAAGGACATTACTCAAGGACTTTGGCTCTTCTTCTAAAGAAAGGTTTAATGTGCTTTCAGTTGTATGCAGAATAGTTGTATCATTAGGTGGGAGTATAATTTTGTAGTTATCTTTATTTGGAGATTAAGTATGGTTTTAAAAGATGTGTATGGATGGTAAGTTGACAAGGGGTGGACTGTGAGAGTTAATTTTATGTGTCACTTTGCTGGGCTTGGTGCCTAGTTGTTTGGTCAAACACTCCATATTGCTATGAAGGTATTTTGTAGATGTGACTAACATTTATAATCAGTTGACTGTAAGTAAAGCAGATTATCCTAGAAAATGTGGATGGGCTTCATCCAGTTAGTTGAGGTCTTAAGGGCAAAAAGGGTGATTTCCTGGAGAAGAAATTCTGCCTCAAGTCTGTAGCATGGAAATTCTACCTGAGTTTCCAGCCTGCCAGGCTGCCCTACAGATTTCAAACTTGCTAGCCCTACAGTTGTGTGAGACAATTCCTTTAAATAAATTTCTCTTTCTGAGTCTCTCTCTGTATCTCTTGTATACATGTATATATACATACATACACACATGTATATGTGTATGTATATATATAATCATTCTTTTATTGTGCTTAATTTTATTGTGTTTTGCAGATACTACATTTTGTTTTAACAAATTGAAAGTTTCTGGCAATCCTGCAATCGAGTAAGTCTGCTAGCACCATTTTTCCAAAAGCACGTGCTCATTTTGTTAGCACTTCTTAGCAATAATGTATTTTTTTACTTACAGTATGTACTTTACACATAATGCTATTGCACACATAGATTATAGAAGTATAAACTTATATGTACTGAGAAATCAAAACATTCTTGTAACTCACTTTATTGCAATATTTGCTTTATTGTAGTGATCTGGAACTCAACCAATAATACCCCTGAGGTATTCCTGTGTATGTATGTGTACACACACACACACACACACACACACACACACACATATATATATATATACATTATATATGTGTATATATATATATATATATATATATATATATATATATACATATCTCTTATTGTTTCTCTGGAGAACCCTGACTGATACAAAGTAGATGGAAGAGACACATTGACTTCTAAGTGCCTTGGAGTGGGAGTGGACATGTGTTATTTCTTGGTCTTATGGCCAGAACTAGATCACACTTTCCTGCCAAGACAAGGGTAGAAATTGAGGAGAGTGCGTGGATCCTTAGGGAGCACTATCTGTCTCTGCTACATCTTCACTAATCGAGTAATTTTAACCACCTTTTAGTCTATTGAGGTAGTATGTGATGTAGAAAGGAGATTTGATGGGAGCAGGGCTCTTTTTACTTCAGAACACATCCCACAGAGGCAGCTGCCTGCCTTATGGCTATAAGGCAATATAATTTAGTGGAATATACTTGTTTTTAAACTCTGGCTCTGCAACATACCAGATCTATGGATCATAAAGTAAAATAACTTTTTTAAGCCTCAGTCTACATTCTGATGATATAAGAATGATGCTAGCTAGCCTATCAGATACTTAAGAAGCTTAAATGAGGCAATTTGTGTGAAATTTAGTAGTCTAAACTGATAGTTATTAGGCAAGCTTTGGTCTAGAACTCATGATTATAAAAGAAGATGATGTTAGCCAAAATGGAGTCTTCATGGTCTAGGGGGATGGGAGATCAAGTGCCTTGAAGATAGCGTGGTCTGTGGCATGTCCATGGGTCACTAGTGTCTTGTGTCAGATGGAGTTTCCTGGCATTTTCCTTGTTTTACTTTTTGTTCCTAACAGGCATCCCCCCTTTCCATACACACCCATGTTATGGTGAGCTCTATATCTACAGATACAGAAGGACTGTATCTGTAAAGCCCTCTGTATCTGTACAGGAGCATCCTCGGGTTTTGACATCCATGGGGCATCCTGGAACCAATCTCTTGACCTTACCAAGGAGCAACTGTATGGTCTAACTTCTACCTCCATCTCCATGATCTCCAGGAGCATGTAAAACAAGCCATTCATAAATGTCCATTCCAAGTGAGAACAGTTCTCATGAGCCGACTGTGGGGAGGATAATGAAGGACTGGACAGCAGGAGGACCTGGTGTGCTGGTCAAGGGAGCTCTGACAGTACTTGTCCTAGGCCTATGGCCTTGGTGTTCTCTGAAAACAGGAAGAAAGAAAGCAGGAGGAAAGAGTCAAAATGTTTAGGAAGACAAGCTAGATTTGGAAACATTGGAAAGGGGAAGGGAAGCAGCAAAAATTGTTGGAACCAGAGCGCTGTCCCTAGATTCTTGGCCTAACTTGACATTCTTTTAAATCCTTTTCAAAAATAAAAGAAAAAGGAGAAAGGGTAATGTTATTGTACAAAAGCTACTGCTTTTAATTCTCCCATGGCAAGAGAGACAAAAGCAGGAAATCTATCCCTGGGTTTGGCCAAATCACAGAAAAGCACATAAGAAGAATAGCCTAATTCCCAAGCGGCATTATAGAAAACATCAGAATGAATGAAATTTAAGCCTGAAAGCAAACATCTGTGGAATTTTTACTTGGGGGAAGGAGAAAGAAAGTCAGATTAAGACCTACAGCATCTGAAAGAACAGGTTAATACGAACAGTAAGTATTTACCACAGTTTTGTGACTCTAATGGCACTCCCACAAGGCACAGATTTTCCGAAACATCAACTTGCTTGAGAAACCACAATGTTTACTTGGTGTTTAACATGCACATAATGTACCCACAGTGTTGTTTTTGCTTTCCCGACCTCTTTCATCCCTCTTCTGCTACAGAAATCTTTCTTCCTGTGAGAATCCATTCCAAGTGGTGCAGGCAGAGCTGCCCTGCCCTGCCACCAGTTCTGCCAAAAAGGTGCATTTGTGACCAAACCTGGCATCTGGTGGTGCTTCAGCCCTCAGGCCAGGGTGGATTGCTCAGAAATGGGCACATCACCCAAGAAGGGCCAAGCAGAGCCTTCCCTGTGGTTTGACACATAGACTTTGGGAAGGAGCAGGAAGCTTTCTTCTTCTCTGAGATCGTGAAAGTTGAGGACTAAAAACCCTGGAGAAGCTGGGAGCTATTTTTGTCATTGCCTACAGGGTTTCTGCTGGGAACAAAGACAATGAAGAGGAAAGAAATGGACTCCGAAGATGGAGTGAGACTCAGCTCTGGCTGTCACCTTTCCAAACAGGAGGCTGTGGTTTCTCAGTGTCTAAGGAAGTCCCTGAGTGACCAGCACCAATAAGAAAGGGGTGCTGAAATGGTGCAGGCCTCAAAGGGAATGCCTTCTCTATCAACCTCCTGAGATAGGTCCTGGAAGACAAAAGCGTGGACCAAGAGCAGAAACCGCCATGGAGCTCACTGCTATGATAGACCTGGTGTCCAACATCTGTCAGGAATCAGATCCCGTCTGCACTACCCTACAGACTTGTCCTCCTCTTCCGGGTTTTCAAATGAGGATTCTCAATGAAAGGTCTCTTCAGATAAAATCTTACCTAATGGAAACTACACAAAATGTCCCTAAATTCTCCCAGCATCTTCTAAGTTTCTTAGTCCTGAACATCAGCACCATAGGTAGAGTTACAGGAATTAGAGGAAGTGACAAGTGTGTACTCAACCTTAAAATAGAGTCTTCTTATCAGGGGCTCATGGTGATTGTCTTAAATGGAGGCTTAAACTGGTGTGCCTCTGTGTGTGTGTGTGTGTGTGTGTGTGTGTGTGTGTGTGTGTGTGTGTGTGTGTGTGTGTGTAGAAAGAAAAGAGAGACAAACAGTGAGTCAGAGTCAACCAGATTTGGCACAAACTGAAAAATATCTAAACCTGTTACCCCTGAAAGACAGAAGGTGAAGGTACAGGAGGCTGGGGCTGGAGGTGATTGAAGGGTGCATGTGACAGTCTCCATCTCAAAAGTCAGGATCTATACAGACTCCAGGGCGTAAATAGGGCAGCCAACACACCCAGGCCTCCAGGGCACTCACTGAGTCCCAGTTGTGGGACAGGAAAAGGAAAGAAAAGAGACAAAAGGCAAAAGTACGGATGCATTCAGACAAATCCCTAAAATCTAAAGGAAATAAAACAGAGTAAGTGGGTGGAAGGTAGAAGGGAGATCCTTCATTCTTTATCAAAATCCGAAACTGAAAATGGAAATGTCTCCTCTGGCCTTCAGTTGAACACTTTAATCAGTTTTAGAGGACGATTAGATCATTAGGGGGAAAAGGGACAAAAGAAGAATTGGATAGCAGATCTGGATCAAATTTTAGTGATACAGCATGCTGATTGTAACACATTGCTTAAAGGTCTAGGCTTCACTTTTGTAAAGTGAGGGTGATGATGCCCCTCTTGCAGGACTACTGAGAGGAGAACATGCCCACGTTCATGAAAATTGCCCAGCACAGTGTCTGGGATGCAGTAAGCTTAGCAAGCATGAGCTTGTATCTCCTTTCCCTTCTGTGTGTCCTGGCTGTCTTCCCACAGTGCCCAGGCCAGTTCCCAATGGTGCCAATCTTACTTATTTTTTGATACCAATGGGCATGCAGCCCCACCTCAGGAAAGGAAGGACTGGGCCAGCTCCAGCTCAAGCGGAAGTCCACCAGCCATGCTGGCCTCACCATTTACCAAGGTAGCAGTTGTTCCATAGCTACCACTTTCATGTTAACACTGAGCAACTCATGAGGCTTAGGTGGAATTGCAGAGTGAGAATTATCCATGGCAAATACCTCTTCTCTCAAACCATATTCCAGGCCTCAGGACAAGCAACAGCCCTTCTGCCTGCCTGTAATTTCCTTGAATGAGCTGCTCGTAGCTTTGCAGCTCTGCTCCCCACGTTTCTGGTAAAGCAGCTGAAGTCTTCGAAACCTCTGTGACTGTACAGATACAAAGGAATGACAAGTTTCACAAAGCACTTCCAGGGTACTGTGTCTTTGAGCATGATATTAGAGGGGTAAGAGGGTGCTTATCCCTGCACACATAGGTGTTTAAAAAACCAGATCTTCCTGAATGGTCTAACGTAGTGGATGTTGTGCAGAAAAAGAGGCATGCGCAGTGATTCTTTTTAAATACTTTGTTTTTCTAGCTTCAAAAGTAATACATATTTACTGTAGAAAACATGAATACCTTGTATTAGTAACACTGGCTCCTGTAACTAAAGACCTCAGAATCATAGTGGATTAACAGAATAAAACATTATTTCTCACTCATAAGAGGTGGAATGCAGATGCTTCTAGGCATCTGGCTGTTTGGTGACTCCCCCCAGGCAGTGACTTAGGGATTCAGGGTCCTTCCATCTTGCTGTGTTGCTGCTCCCAGGACCTCAGAGACTTCAGCTACACCCTTTGCATCATTTGGCTAACCAGTCAACAAGCAGAGAGAGACAGAAGAATTGCTCAAGATTCTTCTAAAGCCAGATCTAAAAGGCGTTTATCACTTTTGTAACCTACATCACTTTTCCCACATTCCACTGGCCAACATTTATACAAAGAAGCTGGGAAATACCATTTTTTCTGTGTGCTTAGGAAGAAAATGACATGGTACAGCTAACACATAGCTCTGCCTCTGCCCACAGTGCATTAAAGCACATAGGCCACAAAAGATTACCTACAACTTGATAACTCTGAGACATTTCACTGGTAACAATGTAATTTGCATCCTTTGTGATTTTATTATATGCATATATATTAATAAATATTTACAATATAGTATCATACAATATATAATGTTTTATAGCATACATTTTTCTAAACTTTGCAGCTTATTAATTTTCTTCACTAACCCAATTTTATAAGACTGTGTAGCATTACTCTGTATGGATTATCATAATTAATGTTACCCATGTTGTAAGATTGGTTCAGATCCAATTTGCTAGATAGTTTTGATTTTCTTTCATAAACAGCAATATAATATTAATATGCATGACATGTCTGATTATTTACATGGGATACATTTCTAGAAATAAAATGTATAAATCAAAGGAAAGTATATTTTTAAGACTGATAAAGTGGCTTTGAAATGCCTTCTTCCTAGGATCGTACTTTAGAAAACTTAACCACTATGGCCATGTTTTTGCAAGCCTTCACTGAGTTCTAAGCAAACAATTCTCATTTTCTGAGGTGTCCCTGTAGAAGTGCACTCTTCGGCTTCTGTTTGCTGAGGACATAGACTATACTTTGTCAACTTAAAAAGGGAAGGGCATGTGCAAAGCCATAGGAACCAAGGTTGGCTGAGCCCATGCTCATGGGGCACAAGGCACAATGCTTCAGAAGGAATTACATTTAACATTTATGATAACCTTGAGAGGTAAGCAGTTATTATCTCAATATTTGGAGGACACTGAGATTAAGGTATACCCAATCATTGGCTTAAGACTGTTAATGGTGGAACCAGGACTCAAATAGGCCCTGCCCTGGGCAAAATTGTGAAGATAATAAAGGAAATATGTTTCCACTCTTTTCATTTTCTCATCTTTGGGTGCCCATGATTGTGCTGTCTCTACCCTGCTATCCTGCCAAAGCAGGGACAGATCCTTTGAGGATATGGCAAAAAAGACCGATCAGAGAATCAGAAGAACTGAGCTGAGATCCTGTCTTAATGGTTTCAAGCAATATGCTATACTTACCCTGGGAAATCTGTCTTCTTATCCGTAGGAAGAAGAATTTGGACCAAATAAGCTCTAAATCTGTTTCATGTCTCACTTACAGGCAAAGACCAAGACTTCAGACTCAGGACTGTAACTGGCATGCCACTATATCCTAGAGTCTCAGTCTCCATTTCCATAGATGAGGAATTCAGTCCAGATGGCATCTTAGATTCTTTCAGGGCTTATTCTGGAGCTTTTTCACAGAGCACAGCCAAAGATCTAGTACATAACTAACTATCAGCTCTTTAAGCATCTATATTCAGACACCCCTAAAAGGTGCTGAATAAATATTCTAATTGCATTGAATATACTTACCCTGATGTTATTCAACAAGAGAGACAGACTTCCGCTGCAGAATATTAATACTATACTATCCATATCTACTTAATCCAGACATATGATTTTGCTGTAGCTATAGAAGTCTTCACTTGATTGTTAATAAATGTTTACTAGGAGGAAAATGCTACCCTATATGTTTTGTTAATAATCTAGAGCTCTTTATCCTGCCCACGTCAGTGCCAGTAAGCAAAGACTATAGAAATAGTGACTTGTGCAATTCACTGTTTTTGAACTCTTGGATTGCCCAACCAACCTTTTTTGACAATTTTGGCAATGCACTCTGCATGCAAATTCAGAGACCTGCATCTACTACTAGGCATTGGGAATAGAGCCAAATGTCAGAGTAAGATTATAGTCCTGGCACAATTGTTCTTCATTTTGAGGGGGTTCAAAGGTCACTTGGACAACTTAATAAAAGCTTATACATGGCCTTTTTCCAGAAAAAAAATGCATATAAGCACATACACAGGCACTTGCACACACACACAGAGGGTGGTTTTCAAAATGTTAAAAATATAGCATAGTCCTGGCCCTGTTGGTTTAGGAGGAAGGGCACTAGAGGTCCCCTGCTGAGCCAGACAGCAGCTCTTCACTTGCTGGATTGTAGAGATACCTGGAGGGTTTCTAGCGAGAGCCCAGAACAGCTGGGCTGTGGGACACCAGGATGTTTTGGAACAGAATCTATTTACCAACCAGCATGGAGGTATTTGAATATTTTAACCCCAATACAGATGTACTGGTGCCATCTGGCGGACTTGCAGATACATGTAAGGTTTACATGCAAATTCAGGAGGATTCAGGGATCTCTTAGGGGTTCAAGGATACCAAATAAAGAATCCTCATATTATTGGTATTTCTTCTGGAAATAAAAGAAAATAAAACCACTTCATTAAGTAATTTAGGTATAGTCACCCTATCTTTTAAGTTCTCAGTTTTGGCATCTATAAAATGAGTGAATAAGACTTACCTCCAACCTGAAGTCCCTTCCTCTTTGTCAAGTCTGTAGTCAGTGAGTTGGCAGAGGGCTGCACCTCTTATGATATTGTAAAAGTTCAAGAGAGAGAGATCCAAGATGGCCGATTAGCAATAGCTCAGGAATGTAGCTCCCAGTGAAAGCACAGAGAACGAGTGGATGCCGCACTTTCCAATGAATTTTTGTTGCCCACAGGCTGGGAGATTCCCGGCAGAGGAGCCACACAGGTCGCCAGCACGACTCTTTTGGCCGGCGCGGCTTTTTTGCCAGTGCCCCAGTGCAGCACTTCCCGGTGCGGAGTATACGGGATGGACAGGCTCGGCTGGTCCCATCCCCACAAGGAAAACAGCACTTGGAAGTGCTGAGAACTGAGAGTTTCACAGCAAGCACAGCGAACCCAGGAAGGTCTGGCTCTGTGGGGAAGGGGCGTATGCCAAAGGAAAACTAAGAAACTAAAAAACCTCATCACCGGGCAGAGAGAGATCCAAGATGGCCGCATAGCAGCACTCAGGATTGTAGCTCCCAGTGAAAGCGCAGAGAGCAAGTGGATGCTGCAATTGCAGACGAATTTTTGATGCCCACAGACTGGGAGATTCCCGGTGAAGGAGCCACCTGGGTCGCCAGCGTGACTCTTTTGGCCAGTGCGGTGCTTCTCAGTGCGGAGTATACAGGACTGGGTGCTCCACTGGCCCCATCCCCACAAGGAGAACAGCAATTGGAAGCGCTGAGGACTGAGAGCAAGCACAGCTGAACCCAGGAAGGCCCAGCTCTGTGTGGAAGGGGCGCCCCCTGAAGGAAAACTAAGAAACAGAAAAAACTTCATCACCAACAAGCCGGACGTCCACTCAGAGACCCAATCTAAAAGTTGGCAATTACAAAGACGACAGGTGGATAAATCCACAAAAATGGGAAGAAACCAGTGCAAAAAGGCTGAGAACACCCAAAATCAGAATGCC
>CAUYQU010092435.1:0-59255 GCA_963574635.1 Cheracebus regulus
AAGGCCACCTGACAGGAGCTGTGGTCTTTTGTAGGAAAAACACAACCAACTCATGGAGATGCAGCAGAGAGGGAGCCAGCACACAAATGGCCTGACTTCATCCCCCTCCTGTCCTCCTAAATCTAGCCCATGCTGCCTACTGTCCACCCCAACCAAAGACCAAAAGACAAGGAAGCTCATCATACTCAATGGTGATAGACTGAAAGCTTTCGCCATAAGAGCAGAAACAATATAAGGATGCCTGTTTTCATCACTACTATGCAACATTATACTGGGAGTCCTAGCCAGCGCAGTTTGGGAAGAAAAAGTGAAACACTGTCATCATGTGGAATCACAATAGTCATCCAAATTGGAAAGGAAGAAATATTTACAGTTGCAGAAGACAGGATTCTACATATAGAATATCCCAAGGAGTACACAAAAAAATCCATTAGATCTAGTAAATTGACTTAGGAAAGTTGTAGGGTATAAGATGAACACACAAAAACCAGCTGTGTTTCTATACATCACCAAGGGACCATCCTAAAAAAAAAAAAATTCCATTTATAATGGCATCCAGAAGAATCAAATACAATTCTTAAGAATACATTTACAATAGCAAAGACCTGGAACCAACCCAAATGCCCATCAATGATAGACTGGACAGGGAAAATGTGGCACATATACATCGCGGAATATTATGCAGCCATAATAAACGATGAGTTCGTGTCCTTTGTAGGGACATGGATGAACCTGGAAACCATCATTCTCAGCAAACTGACCCAGAACAGAAAATCAAACACCACATGTTCTCACTCATGGGTGGGTGTTGAACAATGAGAACACATGGACACAGGGAAGGGAGCATCACACACTGGAGTCAGGGGGAAATAGGGGAGGGACAGCGGGGGGTGGGGGGTGGGGAGAGATAGCATGGGGAGAAATGCCAGATAAAGGTGATGGGGAGGAAGGCAGCAAATCACACTGCCATGTGTGTACCTATGCAACAATCTTGCATGTTCACATGTACCCCAAAACGTAAAGTTCTCGGGCATTTGGAACTTTCTGCTGTTCTTTGAGAGCTACAAACTGGAAGCCACTCAAATGCCATCAACAATAGAATGAATCAATTCTAACATATGCAAAAAACGATGATAAAATAAATCAACTACTATTCTCATCACAACATGGATGAATCTCACAAACTGAATGCTAAACAGAAGATGGCACAAAAGAGTGCATACTTTATTTATATAAAGTTCAAAATTAGTCAAACAGATCTATGATATTAAGGATTGTGATACTGGTTCCATTTGGGGTGGAGAGTGACTGGGAGGAGCCTAAGGATTTGTAACGTTCTTTTTCTTAACCTGAGTGGAGTTAGAAGAATTACCTTCGCAAAAAACCATCACACCATGCACTTGTGATGTTCACTCTTTTGTATGCATGTTACAATTCGATGAAAAGTTGTGAAAACATTCTCTCTTTAAGAAGATCCTCACATTCCTACCAGTAATTGGAACTTGCATAGACAGCACCTGCTTTTCTGAGGAGTTCATGCCACTCTGTCTCTAAGTTTCCAACTATAACCTTGATGCATGTCAATAATGTTGTTTGTTGTGTTGAGATCCGAAGGCAATGGTGAAGCTATATCTTAATTTCTAAAGTCAGTATGGAACATAAATGGACATAAAATGAAAGTCCACTATGTACACTCTGAAGCCAAGTGAATTTGTCCATACACACGCACACATCTGTACATATCCTAACAGTAGGACTTTGTAAATAACATTTCAGTATTCCCAGAAACCTTCAGCAATGCACAAATATACAAATGCAGACATTTTGGAACAGGCTCTTGGCTTTCTCCTGTATTATATTTTGGAAGAGAGCTCATATTTTCTATGCCCTAGCTTGACACCACAGTTAACAGCCTTTTTGACTTTTACTGGAGTTTTATCTCTCTGTTGATGAGAGACAAGTTTTCTCACTAGTTGGAGCATTCTCAGCAAGAGCCTCCCAAATTCCATTTCCATTCCCCAGATAAAATATGTAATGGGCTCTTCTACACCACAGAGCCCAGTCAGTGCTCTGCTCAACAGTCTGATCTTTAAATTTTTCAAAACTTCTATTTTGTTTGGCTGTCAGAGCTGATATGTGCAGCTGTGCAGGTTGTGTACTGCACAATTCTAGAAGGGGCCATTCATTTAGAATACTATGAATGGTGTGCCTCCTCCCTCTTCCTCTCTCTCTCTCACACACACATACACACATACACAGTCACAGTGTTGTGAGAAGCAGAGTACAGCAGTGTACATGGAGACATGAGAGCAGGAGGCCAGCTCAGCTTTGTCTGACCAAATCATTCATGGTCCATTCCAGCACTGCAGTGAGTCCCATTCAAACTCTTCTCTCAACAAGATTGTAAATAATCACATGCCTTGGGCCTCTAGTCAAAACTGTAACTGTTAAATTGACAAGAGCACGCTGTAATCCCCAGGAGGTTAATCACCAATTCCCTCTCCCTAAGGCACAAGTGAAAATCGTAGGTCAGGCAGGGTGAAGGTGCCATCTCTCTCTCTGCCCGGGCCTGCTCCTCCTCATTCATTCTGTGGCTCCTCTGCCATCTGTGATCAGCTTTATCCCCTCTGTATCCATGCAGGACCTTGTCCCATTTTACTCTTACTCTGTCTCATGCTGGTTCATGTGCCTGACTGTGTCACTTCATTGTAGCAGTACTGATATAATTATTGGACTAAATTCTCGGTCTGTTATTTCTCTGAGTTCAGTTTGAAAGCATAAAGCCTTTATGTTTTCCCAACCCAGCCTGCTACATTTCATTTCTACTGTTACAGTTGTCTGTAACCAGATTCTAATCCCTGCTGTCCAAATTCACATACAGCAAGGAATTCTACAGGTGTGGCCTAGTGCGAACTCATTGTACTCATGCCCCTGCAAGAAAAGCTTCTGGGATTCATCTTGCCTGAAACACGCCCCCTGCCTCTCTCCAGGCTCCCATTCCTCCATAGCTCCTCTCCCTCAGATGTACAAACACCCCTCCTGCTACTGAAGGATGCGCACTTGGCGCCAAATGCTGCCTCATCCAGCGTTTTTCTGTAGGATCTTGTCACTTATGCATTTACATTAGGAACTTATAGGGGAGAGAAGTTAAAGAAGACGCAAAGATCAACTGTAAATGTCACTGATTGTCTGCCACTGAGCTCTCATTTCAGAGCTGGCTAACAGGGGGTGGGCTGGAGGCTACCTTTGAGGGCAAGGTAAAGGGCCCAACTCATGTGCTCTGGGGCAGCTCAGAAACACCCCTGGGAGAACTCACTTAAGTATGATATCTGTGCCCTCTAAGTGTCATCTGTATTCGATAGCCTCTGCTGAGGCCCAATAGCCCTGTCCCCAGCAACCCTGCTCTCCTGGCCCTAGAGAAGTCCACTTGGGCACTCGCAGCCTCAGCTTTGTGGCCAAGCTAAACCATGAGCAGGAAAGACAAAAGTCCCTCTGGAGATTGGTCCCTCTGGGAACTCAGGCTGTTTGGATCCAAAGCAGAGCAGACTGGTTCTGTGATGTCTTCAGGGAAGAATTTGAGGGCCTTGAGCATGCCAAGACCTGCCTTCTACATGCTGTGATGGGACCCAAGTGTTCTCTAGAAGCCACGAAAAAAGCCAGCTCAGACCCTGTTTTCTAGTGTGGAGTGCAGGGAAAAGTTTCATGTGCTGTTTTCCCATCATAAACACCTGGGATGGAAGAGGCATATCCCCTAGGCCTTCCAATGAAGAAGTAAAAGCTGTTTGGAAGACACTGTCTGTAAAGATCTCTGATGTTTTAATCTAGTGGGTAGAGCCTGAGACTATGGCCTATCCCTAGAAAGAAGCACTTGGAAAATGAGGAAGGTATTGTTTCCAAATTCAGGAACGCTAGGACGAGTCTTGCCACTATCAGAGAATCTGGGTCATGACCTTTTCCTTCCTAAGACGTCATCCCTTCAGTTATAAAAGGAGAGGATGAAGAAAATGTGGCAC
Organism: Cheracebus regulus; assembly: GCA_963574635.1. Classification (NCBI taxonomy): domain Eukaryota; kingdom Metazoa; phylum Chordata; class Mammalia; order Primates; family Pitheciidae; genus Cheracebus; species Cheracebus regulus. Next base: position 4,014 of record CAUYQU010092435.1, read on the forward strand.
ATATACACCATAGAATACTATGCAGTCATAAAAAACAATGAGTTCGTGTCCTTCATAGGGACATGGATGAATCTGGAAACCACCATTCTCAGCAAACTGACACAAGAACAGAAAACCAAACATCGCATGTTATCACTTATAGGCGGGTGTTGAACAATTAGAGCACGTCGGCACAGGGAGGGGAGCATCACACACTGCAGTCAGTAGGGGAGGGCTAGGGGAGGGGCAGTGTGGGGTGGGAAGGGTGAGGAGGGATAATGAGGGGAGAAATACCAGATATAGGTGATGGGAGGGATGAAGGCAGTAAACCACCTTACCATGTGTGTACCTATGCAACAATCCTGCATGATCTGCACATGTACCCCAGAACCTAAAGTACAATTTTAAAAAAAAGAATAACACATTGGACCCTGGGGATCTGGGGGAAAGGGTCAGGGGTAGGGAGGGATAAATATATAAATTGGGTATAATGTACACTGCTAGGGTGATGGGTGCACCAAAATCTCACAAATACTTATTCACCAAAGAACTTATTCATGTAACCAAACACCACTGGTTCCCCAAAACCTGTTCAAATAAAAAAATTAAAATTAAAAAACATTTTTTAAAAAAGGAGAGGATGATCCAAATTGGCAGTTCATAAACAGCATGCATTGGAATCTACTTGGGAGCTTTTTAAATGCCTAACCCGGGTCCCCAGCTCCAGCATATCTTAGGTAGTCTAGGCATGGGAAGTTAAAAAGTTTCCACACTGACTCGGATGTGTCCCCAACAAGCTGTAGTTCCATGAACAGAACTTAACATTCTACTTCCGGTGCAAATGTGGCCGTGGCATGATACTGTAGTTAGGTCAACTCCCAGTTGAGGTACTTTGGTAATGCCCAAGTACCAGCTGCACATCAGAGACAAAACCACATGCCCAAGGCCGAGCCTGAAGATCACATCACAGGCCATTGATGAGGCCACGACCACCTCTGCACAGGCCAGCACAGCTAGGTTAGAAACAAAAGCATCCCTTACCTGCCTCTTCTTCCCTGGCTCCCAAGATCCCTGCTCTCATCCCTGCCCCAACCTGGTGCAGACCCCTCTCCCCATCGCTCAATGGGGAAGGAGAGGCTGTGTTTCTTCCACGTTAGTGGCACCACTTGCTATCCAGTTATCCAGGTTCAAAACCTCTATGGCTCCTTGGCCTTCACCCTCCATGAATTCTATTTGAAGCCTCTCCATTCCAATGCCACTGCATTTCTGAGTCAGCTTCTCCCTTGCCAGGAATAAAACAAAAGCCCACAGACAGATGTCCTACCAGCCACTCCCTCAGTCAGTCATCTGGGGTGAACTTTTCAAACCGAGGTTCTGACTTCAGGGATCCTGGCTCTGGCATGTAAAACACTGCGGGGAGGGAGTGTACTTGTACATTTTTACAAGAGGACCCACTGCTTTCCTCATACTCTCAAAAGAGTTTCTGGCCTAACAAAAATAGATAATAGTGTCTACTGGGCTGCAGCCCACTCTGTCTTCTCACCGAGGTGGTCTTGAGGGCAGGAACCACATCTTCCCCATCTCTGTTTCCCTATGGTCTGGCTCAGTGTCTCGCACCAAGGAGGAAGTTCCAAGGGTGTTGAATTGAATTACTAGCCACAGCCCAGCATGATTTCAACAGCATGGGAGTGATGCCTTAAAGAACTCTCCCTCGTGGACTGGAAACACACAGAAAACTCCTGGCCCGCTCCTAGCAAGATAAGAGTCTTTAACTCTGAAGGAAACATTCCATGTGCATCAGCTTTGCCATTGAAAGTGAGCCAAGCAAAGGTGTCTCCAGCCCGTAGAAGAGTCTTCAGGACACCGTGCCAGCTGCAGCAGGTGATCCACCCTCAGGCATGACCACGCGCAGCAGCAGTGCCAAACCATCTGCCCATTCAACCGACTACAGAATCACAGGCCCCCTGTTGGATTAGTGGGTCAGATCCAAAATCCCCACCAGCCCCCAAGCTATCTGCCAATCATGATTCCAGTCTTGTGCTCCCCTACAGACGCCAAGCTGTGTGTGTCTTGTTCAGAGATGTTTATAGCTCTAGTTCCAGAGATGACTTGGAGGGCTCTCAGGCTGTAATCCACTTAAGGCAAAAATCCATGATGTCTCCTTAGAATCCTGTAGCTTCCCAAGAGACTTTCCAACTGTACTGAGGAATATTTGATTTTCCTGTATGTTGTACTTCCAGATAAGAAATCATAAAGGTAGACCAGAAGATGGCTGGACATGATAAGAATGCAAAACATGTATTTGCTAAGGGGAGAAACAAGGATCATGGAATCCTATTCCTCGGGTTGATTCCAGCAGTGCAAGCCAAGTACAAAGAGATTTATAGAGGAACCAAAATGTGCCTCATCTACATGGTGTCTTCCCCAGACAGCAGGTAGTCAAGGCCAATTTCTCAGCACACCATATGGATACTACCTTCAATGCCCAGGATCCCTGAACTCAGCCCCTTCTGGACGGCAGTGGTGAATAGCAAGGGTCCCAGCTGAAGCCTGTGTGGAGATCCAGACATGTTCAGGGCAGAATTCTGAGAACTCTTAACTGCATAAAGAACTGAATTGCCTTCAGGGAGAGAATTCATCCTAAGGCAAGACTCAGCAATGGAGACCTGGATATGAAATTTCCACATCTCAGCAAAGAGTGATTCTGAATGTACTCTGGTTCTGATCCTCAGATCTCTTCCCCATCTAGTCCTATAGATTTATGTCTGTTGCCTTTACATTTTTTAAGACAAGCTGGTAACTGGAAAGGGTGCAGACCAGCCTTCGGTTTCAGGCTAGGAGGGCTCCTACATATCAGTGCTGCAGCTAGCAAGGACCACCGTTCCTGGTGAGAGGAGCCAGGCAACAGGAGTGACCATGGGAGGCAGTGGAGCCCACAGAAGATGATAATGGAGTCCAAAGCCATGTTCAGGTGGCATGCCAGGGCCCCACGGTGAGAGGGAAACTCAGTCAGGGGGTGGCAGTTCCTGGAAGAAGTAGAAGTGGCTACCAGACACATTCAGGAGCGCAAAAGAGACATCCAGGGGAATCCAGAAATATTTGGTGGGAACTTTGCAAGGGAGTCAAGATTCTATAAATAGATGAGAAGGGTAGTAAAATTCCGATTATTGTTATTAATATGAATTTATTTGTATGCACAGGTTAGAAAACTGATAGACTGTCAAGTCATAATAGAAAAAGCATGATTGATGGATTCTCTTAACGGCCTACATGGGCCTTCTGTGGCCTTACTTTCCTAATCCAAAGATGGGAATTGCTGTTTGAAAACTGATGAGTATGGGCTCAGTCACTTCTTCACAAGCCACTGGAAGTGAGCCCTTGAACCCTGTATCATTTGGGTAATTCGGCATCTGGGCTACAGGTTAAGAGAGACTTTGGTGATAGTACCTGGATGCCACTTCCATCACAGGGTACCAAAGAGGTCTTTAAGGATCTGCATGAGCTAGAGCCCTAGCTCCTTGCTACTGAGCAATGGAAAGTTATTTGTGTCACTGTCTCCTGAGCTATCATCCCCAAACTTCAGCTCCTCCTTCTCCTGCTCACAAAATCTTGGAATATGAGAGAAGGAGAACATAATCACAGAATGGTAGCAGAACACCATTCATTCATTCAATCATTCACTATTTAGCAAACATGTCCTACACGTCAGGCACTAACCAGGCTCCAACTCACACTAACGAACAAGACAGTTGTGCTCCCTGCCCTCAGGGAGCTTACAGGTCTAGTGGGGCAGACAGGCATTAAAGAAGGAAACAAAAAAGCACCACAAAGTGTGATGAGGATTTCAAAGGAAAAAAACAGGTCTCTAAAGGATAGGACAACAACAGAAAAACTGCTCAGGATTAGGGGGTCACGGAAGCCCCTTGCAGAAACGCTACTTATTCTGAGATATGAAGACAAGTAGGGTCGGTGTGGGGGCAAGCATGGTCCAGGCAAAAAGCCCTTGAAGCCACAAGAAGGATCTTGCCCCTGAGATAAGCCATGGAGAAAAGCATCTTTGCAAAGAGAAGAGCAGCAAGAGAGGAGGTCAAAGAGGAATCTGGACCACCTGAATGAGGCCTTGGAGGCCATAGCAAGGACTGCACATTGTGTCCTTATGCAAAGGGAAGCCAACGAGGGTCCCTACACAGAGAAGTTACATGACTATCTATATAACCATCGGCCTGGCTGCTTGGGGCTGGTAGGTTGGATGGGGCCTTAAAATAGAATCAAGGAGATCAGTAAGTTGCAGAGACGTTCAAGAGTGAGATGATGGCAGCTAGACTAAGGCAGAGACCATAGTAAACAAATGGATATGTTTGAAAATATTTGAAGATAGCATCAACAGAATTGGTGATAAATGAGGATGAGGATGACCAAGGGCGAAGCAGGAAGGATGATGCCTCAGTTTCCCAGTGGAGTAACTGGGCAATTAGAGATGCCATTTGTTGAGATTGAGACCGAGGTGTGGCAGATTTGAGAGAGAATAGCAAGTTCTCCCCTTGAGGCCTGTTAAGTTTGAGCCTGTGAGACTTCCCAGTGGAGATGCTAGGAGGCAACTGTCGCGTGAGTTTCAAGTTCAGAAAATGGAAGAATGTTGGAGTTGCCAGCACGTGGTTGGACCCTGGGGCATGGGAAGCCTATTCAAACTTTCAACGTAGTTGCCCAATTCACAATCACCCAAGCCCATAGCGACACCTGCAGGTAAGAAGGCACAGTGTCACTGCTCTCAGCCCACACCTTTTCTCTTGCATCACCCTCTCCTTAAAGGCCTCCACAATTCCTTGTTACTCAAAAGTCCAAATATTTCAGCCTGGAATTCAAAGCCCTCTGGGATCTGGCCTCAACCTTCCTTATCTCCCTATTGCCTTACATGTTTCTCTGCACCAGTGAACTGGCCTCTGGACTGTTCCCAACACACTAACTTCTTCCAGCCCACATGTTTTTGCTCACGGCGGCCCTTACCTGGGCTTTCCTCTACCTTATGGTACCGTCAATTACCACTCAGGGCAAAGAGTAGTTCTGACCACAAACACAAGATGTGGGATGAGCTTCAGTCCAGAGGAGCCTGCAGCAAAGGACAGGGCATCAGACCCCTGGGTCACTCTGTGAGCATGGAAAGGATTCAAGGCAACATGACTCTCTTTACCCATCTGTAAAATGGAGCTGAATTAGGCTAGTTTTTCTAGGCAAAAATACAGGTCACAAAATGTCCAATTTTAAGATTATTCTCCAGGTCTCTTTGCCAGGTTACCCTTATCTGAGCAAACAGAATTTATTTCCAAAATCAACTCTCCATAAATTGCATTTGGGAGAAACTCTTACATAACTTAAAATATAATTAAGGGGAAAACAAAAATGGGGGTGGGTGGGCAAAAGGGTATGGACAAGCTGATGCTACCCACAGATTGAAAGGATTCTATTCATAGATTAAAAGCTGGCTTTTGGCTTTTTTTTTTTTTTTAATTGTTCCCATTAGGGCGCTTGAGATGCCTAGATGTAGGGTCGGAGATAAATTTGGTACTTTCCATGACGGGCTGTGGAAGGAGGATGCCAGCTGGCCCTGTAGATGAATTCTGCTTCATGGCTTCAGGCCCAGTAGTTGGGGAGCCCAGGGCAATGCCCATGCCAACAGATCACCTGTGCATTTAAGCAGTAGCTTTTTGTCCTTGTCTCTGGTGCTCACTACCAGCTGGGATTACCTTCAGGGGCTGTACTTTCTGATGAGGACTGGAATGGAGCAGAGGGCTTCCCACAGGATAAAATATTCTCTGCCTACCTCTCCAGCTTCACCATAGATCACCCTCTCCCTGGCTCCCAGAGCTCCAGCTATGTAAACCTCTCAGTTTCTTAAACCCACCATGCCTATTCTTGTCCAGGCACTTTTGCTCTGCTGTTCCCATTGCTGCAAAACACTCTGCCCCTTTTCTGGGCTCCCTAGTGACATGCTATGCTTTCTTAACCTCCTGGATTAGGTTCTGGGTCCTCTTCAGTTCTCTGGCCTCACTCTGCACTCTCACACCCTGCTTTTATTCCTCCAGGCTGCTGTCCTTGCTACACCTCGGGCTTATGAAGGGAAGGCCTGTGTCTGCCTGGGGCACAGTGGCCTCCCCGATGTCTCCCTGGTGCCTAGACATGGTGATGCTTCCTGCATATTTACTGATAAACATGTGAAGGACAGTGCAAATTGCACTCAGCTCTTTTCTCATTCTAAAGGGCCATGAGAAAAAGCCAAGGCTCTGAGATTACAAGATGAGCCTCAGAGGTCATTGGATATGTCAAGGTCTAGAAGTAGAGGATTCTCACATGAGAAATTAGTCATGGAAGTTACTTGTGAGACTTTGCAAACTTTTTGTGCTAGCAGATTCAGTCTTCCCATCCAGAATGGAAGTGTCTTTGTAATGGACTGTCCTTCCTGATTACACCTCTCCCAGGGTATAGTAATGATAAGGTTTGGCTGTGTCCCCACACAAATCTCATCTTGAATTGTATTATCATAATTCCCACATGTTGGGACGGACCTGGTGGGAGATAATTTGAATCACGGAGGCAGTTCCTCCATACTGTTCTTGTGGTAGTGATATAATGGGTTTATCAGGGGTTTCTGCTTTTGCATCTTCCTTATTTTCTCTTGCCACCACCATGTTTCTGATGCCTCCCGAGCCATGTGGAACTGTAAGTCCAATTAAACCTCTTTTTCTTCCTGGTTTCAAGTAAGTCTTCAACAGAAGCATGAAAATGGGCTAGTACAGTAAATTGGTATCAGTAGAGTAGGGTGTTGCTGAAAAGATACCTGAAAATGTAGAAGCAACTTTGGAACTGGGCAACAGGCAGATGTTAGAACAGTTTGGAGGGCTCAGAAGAAGACATGAAAATGTGGGAAAGTTTGGAACTTCCTAGAGACTTGTTGAATGGCTTTGATGAAAAGGCTGACAGTGATATGAACAATAAGGTCCAAGCTGAGGTGGTCTCAGATAGAGATGAGGAACTTGTTGGGAACTGGAGCAAAGGTGACTCTTGTTATGTTTTAGCAAAGGGACTGGTGGAATTTGTCCTTCCTAGACATTTGTGGAACTTTGAACTTGAGAGAGATAATTTAGGTTATCTGGCAGAAGAAATTTCTAAGCAGCAAAGCATTCAAGAGGTGACTTGGGTGCTGTTAAAAAACATTCCATTTTAAAAGAGAAACAGAGCATGAGAGTTTGGAAAATTTGCATTCTCACAATGTGATAGAAAAAAAAAAAACATTTCCTGAGGAGAAATTCAAGCCTGCTTCAGAAATTTGCATAAGTAATGAGGAGCCAAATGTTCATCCCCAAAACAATGGGGGAACTATTTTCAGGGCATGTCAGAGATCTTCAAGCCAGCCCCTCCTATCAGAGCCCAGAGGCCTAGAAGAAAATGGTTTCCTGGGCCCAGCCCAGCGTCCTTGTACTGTGTGCAGCCTAGGTCACTTGGTGCCCTGCCTCCCAGCCACTCCAGTCATGGTGAAAGTGGCTAACATAGAGCTCAGGCTGTGGCTTCAGAGGGTGCAAGCCCCAAGCCTTGGCAGCTTCCACATGATGTCGAGCCTGCCAGTGTACAGAAGTTGAGAACTGGGGTTTGGGAATGTCTACCAAGATTTCAGAGGATGTATGAAAATGCCTGGATATCTAGGGAGAAGTTTGCTGCAGGGGCAGGGTTCTCATGGAGAACCTCTGCTAGGGCAGTGCAGAAGGGAAATGTGGAGTTGGTGCCCCCACACAGAGTCGTTACTGGGATACACCTCATGGAGTGGTGAGAAGAGGGCCACTTCCCTCCAGACCCTAGAATGGTAGATCCACCTACAGCTTGCACCACACACCTGGAAAATCCACAGACACTCAATGCCAGCTCATAAAAGCAGCAGGGAGGAAGACTGTACCGTGCAAAGCCACAGGGGTGGAGCTGCCCAAGACCATGGGAAACCACCTCTTGCATGAGCATGACCTGGATATGAGACATGGAATCAAAGGAGATCATTTTGGAGCTTTAAGATTTGACTGCCCCACTGGATTTCGGACTTGCATGGGGCCTATAACACCTCTGTTTTGGCCAATCTCTCCCATTTGGAACAGCTGTATTTACCCAATACCTGTACTTTCATTGTATCAAGGAACTAACTGGCTTGTTTTTGATTTTACAGGCTCATAGGCAGAAGGGGCTTGCCTTGTCTCAGATGAAACTCTGGACTGTGGACCTTTGGGTTAATGTCGAAATGAGTTAAGACTTTGGAGGACTACTGGGAAGGCATGATTGGTTTTGAAATGTGAGGATATGAGATTTGGAGGGGCCAGAGAAAGAATGATATGGCTCAGCTCTGTGTCCCCACCCAAATCTCATCTTGAATTGCACTCCCATAATTCCCACGTGTTGTGGGAGGGACCCAGTGGGAGATAATTTGAGTCATGGGGGAAGTTTCCCCCACACTGTTCTCATGCTTGTGAATAAGTCCCACAAGAGTGATAGTTTCATCAGGGTTTCTCCTTTTGCAACTTTCTCATTTTCTCTTGCTGCTGCCATGCAAGAAGTGTCTTTCGCCTCCTGCCATGATTCTGAGGCCTCTACAGCTATGTGGAACTGTAAGTCCAATTAAGCCTCTTTTTCTTCCCACACTCAGGTATTCTTTATCAGCAGTGTGAAAAAGGACTAATACAAGTAAGCACACAGTACTGCAAAGCTTGGCAAATGCTGTGAAAGCACAAGGCTCACTGGGACTGTCATAGGCAGACTTCTCTTGGGGGTCATTTGAAACTTCTTCTGAACACACAATTCCCATCAGTGAGAATGTTCACAAACACACACACACACACACACACACACACACACACACACATATATATATACACACACACATACATATATATCCAATGTATATCTCATATATGAGATATATAATATACAACATTATTATCATTCCATTAAAATTGCTATAAATATCACCTCCTTTCCTGCCCTACAAGTTCCTATTTCTCTGATTCTCCAAGCCCCATGCCAATCCCATCTGCCCCTGTTCTCTTATTTCCATGCTGCAGCAGATGTTTGGGTCAGATCACTGTCTTTGGAAGGCAGTGTTTAGAGGAAGAGTATTTGCCAAAAGACCTGGCTCTACTGCTACAACAGGCAGCCAGGCGCCTGCAGAGGGCTTGGTCAGGACAACAGCAGCTCACCTCCCTTGCAAAGATCCTAACAGGCCCCTCAATGTCAGCCAGACAGTCCCGGCCATTTGGCTTCCCTGTCCCCACTACCCCCACAGCTTCCCTTGTCCCCACCTACTACCCTGCCTGTCGAGAATGCTCCCTTAAAATCTACCATCACTACAGGAAGCCTTCCCTGACCACTGCCCTCCAAGCGTGCACACACACACACACACACACACTCACATCATACATACACTGCAGACTAACACATACCACACACATATCCCATACACACACTACAAACATACACCACACACACACACCTACTATACACATACCCCATACACACACTACAAATATATACCACACACACACCCCTACTCTACACATACCACACACACACACACACACATACCCCATATGCAAACTACAAACACATATCACACACATACCATATGCACACTACAAACACCACACACACCCTATACACACACTACAAATACATACCACACACCCCATACACACACTACAAACACATACCACACATACACTCTATACACACACTGGAGACTAACACATACCACACACACACACCCCACACTACAAACACATATCACATACACACTCCATACATACACTACAAACACATACCACACACACACACCATACGCATGCTACAAATACATATCACACACACACACCCCACTCCTCACATACCACACACACACCATACACATGCTACAAACACATGCCACACACACACCCTCTACACACACTGGAAAATAACATATACCACACACGCACCCTATACACAAACTACAAATACATATCACACACACACACACCCCACTCCTCAAAACATACCACACACACACACCATACGCATGCTACAAACACATGCCACACACACACCCTCTATACACACTGGAAACTAACACATACCACATACACACCCCAACACTACAAACACATACCACATACACACTCAATACACACACTGCAGACTAACACATACCACACACACCACATGCACTACACACACATACATTGCATACCCACAACAGATAAATACACCCACACATACCATATCCATGCTACACACACATCATACACATACTGCACACACCACGTACATACTGCACACACATACAGACCATATATGTATTATACACAAACACCAACATACACACACTATACACACCACACCCCCACACCACACATCTAATACATAAGCACATGTAATACACACAGTACACACAAACATCACATAAATACACACCACAGTCATACCACACACATTACATATACATACTACACACATGTTAAGCACCTTACACACATTACATGCCACACACATGCTACACTACACACACACACTCCTTCCACCATCCAGGCAACACTGGCTTCCCTTTTTCCCAAAATCTGACTGCACTGACTGCAGCTCTCCACGCAAAGCCCCCAGAACAGTATCTGGCAAACATGGCCTTCTCTTTCCCCACCTGGGCTCTGAACACACCTGGTCTGTAGCCGGGGTTGCCCCGCCTCTCCACAGAGCAAGCACCTAAAGGGCTTAGGTGGAGAGTGAGTCAACAACCACATTCAGGTAACTGGGAAAATACCCAAGAGCAAGCTGTCCACACTTGGGAGTGGCTTGAGGATGACATGCAAAAGACGCCTCTCAGCCGTGCATTGCTGCTTCACTCTTCAGAACCAGCATGGACCCAACTTCTCAACAGTATTTAATCCAAGCAAATGAGAGGCAGAGTCCTAATAAAACAAAAGAGACCCAGGCACTGGGAGTAAGAGGCTGGTTCTAACCTGACTCTGCCATGAACTCCCTGAATAACCTTGGACAAATCACTTGAGCAGCCCAGGCCTCAGTTTGCCCAGTATGTAAAAGAGGAATAATTTTTCCCCAGGCCCTCCCACAGGATGGGTGTGATTATCCATTGAACAAGCAACAACTGAGGTCTTGCAAAGTTAAAGTGCCAGACACACACAAGTCTCCCAGGTAGAGAGTGCGACTTCGTCAACCCCTGAGAGGTGACAAGGTAGATACCAGCAATTGGACTTACCTCCCAATCTAACTAAGTCCAGGCACATGATTCCCCCAATGCCATAAAGGGAAAGACAGGAAATGACTTTTTCCCTGAGGGCACTGAACTAGGCAGATAGCCAACCTATTGTTATTCAATGTCAGAGTCAAAAATCTTAAGACCTGGATACCTCCCCATAAAAGTGTCAAAACTGGAACAATCTTAACACACACACCAAAAAAAGAAAAACAACACTTTCACTTTCATCATCCCTGGGCATCCCACTCAGGGCATAAAGCATGCCTAGGAACAAGAATCACAGGTTTCCTGCCTTGCTGGAGATTTCACAGGGACCCAGGGCCCCTAAGAGTTCCAAATATGGTCCCAGCTCCCAAAGCCAAGGCAGTGACTGGCCACAGCCTCCGCATTGAGGGGCGCTGCCCTGAGTGTCACTTACCCGTCAAAGTGCTCGAGACCATTGAACGTGAGGCTGATTAAAGAGGGTTACGTGAACTGCCGAATTAAGCCATCCAAAATTGGATAAAGTGATTGTGAAATCTGTTTTGAGTCAACCTATACATGTCTCATCGCGGGAAAATGTCTCAGTAAGAGTTCACGGAGAAAAAAAGTCTGGCAACTCATTGTTGGCTGACCTTCCTGGGCTCCTAATATTCAGTTCCCCAAAAGGCATCTTAGCCATGTAATTTCCAATATGGGAACAATTTGAGTTGCAATTAGGCAAATCTCAGAAGGTTCTGCCACTGATTTGTTCATTCTCTCAATATTATTCTATAGGACACACTAAAATACTGCACCAGGTTCACGCAGAGGACAATTAGGACTGCTGCATGTCAGGTTACAGAGGCTGGGTAAATACATCCACATCGCTGCTCAGGAATGGCATCATTAGGCCTGCAGAGCTGGGCACCTGGCCCTCTACCCCAAAGGATATCTCCTAATGGCTCGGTGGCGGGGGCAGAGGCTGTTAGGAACCCGAAACTTTGGGCTGTGGTGACGGCAGGTCCAGAGCAAGTGGAGAGGAGGTCAGGGTAGCTAGCAGCTGGAATGCAACCCTGGAGATTGTAGATGAAGGAAAGCTAACAGACAACTCCTGGCAGTAACATTAGATTTTGTTAAAAGCCACATCTTTCACTGAGCACCTCCTCCGTGTCAGGCTCAAGCCAGGCCCTAGGGACACTGAGATGAAAAAGACATAGCTCTTGAACTCAAGAGGCCCAGTGGGAGGGCATATCAGCAAGCCCAATTATGATAAGAGATAAATTACAATCAAGATATTATTTTCAAAAGTGCCAAGAAAGCACAGAAAAGGAAGGGATTAATTCTGCCTGCAGTATAAGAATAAGCTTCCCAGAGATGGGCATATTTGAATGGGCCTTGATGCATGGCTAAGAGTATGACTGGTAGAGAGGAGAGAAATGGCCATCTTAAAGGAGCATTTGCCATGCCTGGTTGGGATGAGTTAGTGCTTTCTGAGCTGTGAGTGCCTCCTGAGGACTGAGTCATGTTCCTCTTTTTCAACAAGCTAAAACTGCTGGTCTCCAGTTTGTCTGAGGCCTCCAGGGAGAAGAAACTGTCATCCTAGCCCTCTCTGGGGCACATTTGGCTTTCCCTGGATTCCTGTTATGACCTGCTCTTTGTTCCCAGGTGGCTAGTTGGCTCCCAGCAAAGAGGAATGTCTGGGTTCTCCTCTAAGTCCTTTGCACAAACTGCAAAGGCTGTTTCATCCCTTTCTGATCAAGCTCATGCCTCCGACCAGATTCTGATAGAACTCCAGCGTAGGTGAGGGCAAAGTCAGCCCTGACTGGGGCCCTGCAGAGCAAGGCCAGAGTCAGGTTTATCTTTGCTTTTCCCTTGCCCCCACACCTACTCAGGCCCAGCTCTCAGGATCAAGCAAGTGGGTGAGTGAAGAAGTCCAAGTCAATAGCCAGGCAGTGGCTGGATGGCTAAGGGAGCACTCAAGTCTCAACCCTGGGATCAGGTTAAGAGGCTGAATCACAAGCAGGAAAGACAGAGAAAAGGGGGCAGCAGTCTCAGGAACAAAAGGCAGAGGTGAGCTGCGTCAGGGCCATGTGTGGAGTGAGATTCAGGGACCACGTGGATCTGGAAGCCAGGAAGGAGAGTGGATCACAACCAGGCAAACACGGCTTCCCAGAGCATGAAAACCTTAGGAAACACGCAGGGCAACTGCAGGGGCAGACTAAGCACTCAGCACAGCTCCACATGGTGAGCATCCCGCTAAGAACCACCTTCCTAGCCTCCCCGACTGCTACGGGCACCACAGGGATCATAGTGGGAGTCAATTTGCACTTTGTAAACAAAGTACACTTCCCTACGCAGCGGTACCCCTTCCTCCACGAATTTCCTTTGGCTTCTTCCTGCAGGTAACATGGACAGGCGGCTGGACTGGAGCTGCCATTTTCCACCCATAGAGAAACGCTGAGAATGAAAACTACCCAGGAGCACTGCATGGCAACTGCAGCAGCCCTGTGCTCCACCCTGCACCTCTTGCTTAACTGAGAAAAATAAGCCCTATTTGTTTAAACCAATTGTTCCACCTGTTTTTTTCATACAACTAAATCCACTCCCTAACTGATACACCTGGCACTGGGCAGGTACTTGGCAAACACGCATGGATCCTCCTAGTCACTGGATAGCAGGGAAGATGCAGATGATCCCCATGGGTGAAATGCCTTGCCTTGACTTCCAGCTGCATGACGCTGTTCACGCCTCAAATCAGCCCCACAGGCACTCTTTCTCTTCCTCTTTCTCCTTCACACACACATTTCCTCTGAGTGCAGAGAGGCTACCATTTCTGCCACAGAATCTGCCCTCCAATAGCAAGGTTACTCATAAGGGTACCGCTTAGGTCAGGATTATTTCTCAATGATGTTCTAGGAAGGACAAAGCAGGAGCTCTCACTTACCTATAAATCCCTGAGCCAGGCCCTCCGTGCTTCCATGTCTCCTCAACTGGTAAATGGGGATAAAATTGTTCCAAAAATCATGGATGGGAAAGAATGCTCCTTTTGGCAGTAAGAGTTTACTTCTGTCATGGTTAGTAATTTCTTGTTTCTGGCTGAAAGAAAGGCTTGCTGCTTCTTAATGGTACTCCTGGTGCTTGGCATCGTGACTCATGCCTGTAATCCCAGTACTTTGGGAGGCCAAGGCAGGAGGATCACTTGAGCCCAGGAATTTGAGACCAGCCTGGGCCACATAGCAAGACCCCCCTCTCTACAAAAATAAAAATTAAAAAGCTGGCTGATGTGGGAGTGTACACCTGTAGTCCTAGCTACTCAGGAGGCTGAGGCAAGAGGATCACTTAAGCCCAGGAGTTTGAAGTCACAGTGAGTTATGATCATGCCACTACACTCCAGCATAGGTGACAGAGTAAGACCATCTCTAAAAATAAATTGAAAAGAAAGTTAAGGATACTCCCAGATCATAAAATTATTCTGCCAAGATGCTTGTGGCATTTCTTGGAGATACAGCCACCCCAAAGCAGACAGTTGCTTGTCCAGTATCTCCTGAGCTGCTACCAACACACAGCCCAAAGCCAACTAGATGGTAACCAGACTGTGCCTTCCTAACCCAAATGCAGGCTCTCAGGGTTGGCTGGGGGTGAGGATAGAAACCTGAGCCTTCTTACAGGTCTCACTGCCCAGTGCTCCAACCCTCCAAGGTCTCCACATGACAGGACTAAAAATGAAAACACCTAATCCTACACAGGGTACAAGACACATCACAAGCCATGCGGATGTCACTGGCTGTTTTCAAAAGCCCGTACTGGACATGCTTGTACCCAGAAAGCCTAAGGACTCCAAGAAATACCACTGGGGGCTGATCACTCTGATTCTCTCAGTGACCCACTGATCCTAAGTACAGTTCCAGTGTCCATATTGGTGCCTAGAGTTGGGCTGTCCTGCCCCCAAGGAGGCCTATGCAGTGGGTGGGTCAATACATAAATAACTGGGCATAGAAAAAGCCTGAAAGTTGGGCCCACCCATCCTGGGGTAAAGGCCTGGAATAGGGAGAAAACACTTTTTCTAGGAAATCAGGAAGGGCATCATGAAGATTTCCCAAGCACGGGTCATTATGAAGGAGGCATCAGCATGAGCAAGGGTGGGAAGCAGGAAAACAAGCAGCATCAGCAAGGAATGGAGGGCTCCGTCCCAGAATACCTGACGCTGATGGGGGGCAATGAGACGGGGGTGGGGAAGTCCAGCTGGGGAGCAGGGAGGGCCAGAAGTTGGCCCTTGTCAGGAGGATGTCAGATGACATTGATGCATGGGGAGCATGCCAAAGATAGTCCTTGAGAAGATGGATCGGGTAAAGGATAGAGAGGGAGGGTGGAAGCAAGAGGCAGGGAGAGCTTTGGAGTGCTTCCGGTGGGCTCTGAACTAGGATGCTAACAGCAGAAACAGATGGAAGAGAGGACTTATGGTGGAAGAACTGATGAGCCAGAGCTGCACTCTGAAAACAGGGAGCAGCAAGGAGAAAACAGCCAAAGAGAACACCCAGCATTTGGTATGGGTGCCTAGGAGCATAGTGGCTCAATTAAAAACCACAGGAACTAAAGAAAACATCAAATTAGGGAGAAGATGGTGAGCGGTACAGAGGGAGCAGCCCCTCCTGCAGCACCACGCTCTCCTCCATGCTGGAGCTATTTGAGTCCATATCCATCTCCCCTCCAGG
Organism: Cheracebus regulus; assembly: GCA_963574635.1. Lineage (NCBI taxonomy): Eukaryota > Metazoa > Chordata > Mammalia > Primates > Pitheciidae > Cheracebus > Cheracebus regulus. Next base: position 19,938 of record CAUYQU010092435.1, read on the forward strand.
TGTCATGCAGAGCTTCCCCCATCCCTCCACTCTGGTCCAATGCCGCTTACAGCCCTTGACAGGTAGTTGATTCAGGAATGTTTGGTCATTCGTGGGTTGAGATCCATGAGGTCACTTTATTGGGCAACACAAATGTGTCCCCGCTGCTGGTGATGGAGTCAGCACCCCCTCCATGGGAGATAATGAGACCCTCCCTTGATAGCAGGGGCCACTTAGCTCCGTGGAACCAACCTCTTCTTGCTTCAGAGTCACAGGTGGCAGAGGGGCCACATCTGATCACCTGCTTCTTTACAGGCATTGGCCATGGCTATTCCCTTTTGGCCAAGAAACAGAGTCTAACACTATGATGATTTCCAGCTTCTTTTCCACTGATTAACAAGCCACAGGGGATATCACAATAAAAACCAATGCCTTGGGAGGCCCAGGCGGGCGGATCACGAGGTCAAGAGATCAAGACCATCCTGGCCAACATGGTGAAACCCCATCTATACTAAAAAATGCAAAAATTAGCTGAGCATGGTGGCACGCCCCTGTAGTCCCAGCTACTCGGGAGGCTGAGGCAGGAGAATTGCTTGAACCCAGAAGGCAGAGGTCAGAGTGAGCCAAGATCACACCACTGCACTCCAGCCTGGCACCTGGTGACAGAGTGAGACTCTGCCTCAGAAAAGAAAAAAAGAAAAAAAAAAAAACACCAGTTCCACCACAGACCCATTAATCATAACTCCTTCTAAGCCCAGTCAGCTGTAGGTAGGGTGACCAACCATCCCAGTTTGCCTGAGAGTCTCCACTTTTAGCACCAAAAGTCACACACTTCAGGGAAGTCCTCAGACCCAAGCCAACTGGAACACTTGATCACCCTAGCTGCAGAAGAGCTCTCTGATATTCAGAGAGGAGCAACCCTGAGGGGTTTCTTAGTTTGTGTTCCCAGCTGCTGTGGGAACACAAGCAGACAGCCAGCAAAGGCACTGCCCTGGGGCTGCCCAGTCTCCCCACCACAGACTCGGGCCCTCTGTAGCCTCTTCAGGGGCTACTGTGCTTGTCCTTTGCCCCCAGCCCCCGTGAGATTAAGCCCATCCTCAGAGGCCTGCCAGAAGGCTGGGCACACAACAGGTGCTCCATAAGGAACGGTCGATTGTCTTAGGAAGTCTGTCCTTCTGCCTCTGCAATCTTTGCTCTTCTCCTCTCAGAGAAATGCTAAATGGATTCATGTGGGCACCTGATTCTACCGGAATGCCACAATCAAGAATTAATTCCTAAGACAAACTCAGGTTTCTGTTGCAGATTCATTGACACTCAGTCCATCCAAACCCAGTTTGGTAAACCATTTAATCATGAGGATTATATATGAGAGTTTCCTAATGAGACATTCTATATCCATTTTCTACGAAAATAAGAAGTCATGTGTTTCCAAGAGCAAACTGACTTGGTACCCTCAATAATGGAGTCCTGCTAAGGGGACTTCTAGGGAAAGGAGAGTCCTCTTCATCCTATAAAGTGGAAAAGTGAAAGCCATGCAAAGGGTGAGATGCTGCACAGTTGGGACATGCAGACTCACCACAAAGCAGGTGCTTTGTGTTTTTAATAAATGTTTTTATTTTGAAATAATTTTAAATTTATAGAAAAAGTGCAAAGGTAGTACATGGAGTTTATCAATGTTCCCTATTCTTAATATTCTTACATTTTAGAAACATATTCATCAAAACTAAGAAACCAACATTGATCGGTTACTATTAACTAATTGAGCTTTTTTTCCTTCAGATTTCACCAGTTTTTCTAATGTCCCTTTTCTGTTCCAGGATCCAATTCAGGCTACACTTTGCAAAAAGGCCTTGTTTAGGTGCCTCAGGTCTGTAACAGTTTCTCAGACTTTCCTTGTTTTTTATGTCCTTGACAGTTTTGGGACGTCCTGGTCAGGTGTACAGTGCCCCTCAATTTGGGCTTGTCTGATGTTTATCTCATACTTAGACTGAGGCTATGGGTTTTGGAGGAAAAATACCACAGGAGTGAAGTGCTTTCCTCTCCACAGCCAATGAGGCTACCTGCTGTCAACATGACTTATCTCTCACGACATGGACTTGGTCCCCTAGCCAAGGTAGTGTCTGCCAGTTTCTTCACCATCAAACAGAGCAGGATTTTTCAAATGTCTCCCTTTCCAAACCTTCTCAGGGAAAGCAGCTTCTATGTTCATCTAGCTCCTTTGGCCATGACTACCTGTCCAGGGGTGACAAGCATTTGTCAAAGTTTCCCCATGACCAGGCCAGAAATCTGATCAACCTCATGCAGAACCTAAAGTGGTCCCCCTCCATCAGGAATTGTATAACAACAGAAGGGAGCCCTCGTCCAAGAGAAAACCGTCATCCTTGGACTGATGTCTTCAAAAAAAGCCCATACAGTTGACCCTTGAGCACCATGGGTTTGAACTGTGTGGCTCCACTTACATTTGAATCCTTTTTCAACCAAACACAGATTGAAAATAAGAGTATTCACAGGATGTGAAACCTACATATATAAAGGGCCAATTTTTTTTATATATGGAGGTTCCATAGGGCCAACAGAGGTACTTGAGTATGTGTGGATTTGGGTATACCCCAGCATCCTGGAATGAATTCCCTGAATATACCAAGGGACAACTGTAGTTGCAAGAAAAAAATATGCATGTTTACATTTCTATTAGTCCATTTTCACACTGCTGTAAAGAATTCCCTGAAACTAGGCAATTTATAAAGGAAAGAGACTTAATTGACTCACAGTTCCACATGGCTAGGGAGGCCTCAGGAAACTTATAATCATGGCAAAAGGAGAAGTAGTCGCCTTCTTCACAAGGTGGCAGGAGATAGAAGAACAAAGGAGGAACTTCCAAACACTTGTAAAACCATCAGATCTCATGAGAACTCACTCGTTAACACAAGAACAGCATGGGGAACTGCCTCCGTGATCCAATCACCTTCCTCCCTTGACACATGGGGATTATAGATCCCTTGACAGGTGGAAATTATTACAATTTGAGATAAGATTTGGGTGGGGACACAGAGCCAAGCCATATCAACAATCACACCTATTATGTTGCTCTAAGAACATGAATCTTCTCTAGCCTCAGTAAATGTCAGTTGAATTGAACTGGGTACGTCCACTTCCTTCTCTCTTGCGTGCCTCTCTCCTCTTTATTTCCCTCTCTTTTGCTTTTTGTTCCCTGTTGTGGTCCCTTATGTAGTTATTACAGAATTGAGAGTAATTTTTAATTATTATGCTTCTTAAAAAGTTATCTCTGCTCTCCTTCATTTACAAAACAGAAAATTGAGTTTCATTTCCATCTCCAAAAGAAATGGCTAGGATTGCTCTACACAGATGTGATCATTGGCATTTGTTTTCTGGAACCAGCAGTGGGAACACACTTTCTAATATGTGATCTGGTGAGGGACAGAGTATTTGACACCAGGGTCGTTTGGTCACTACATCCAAACCTGACTCCAGTAGGGAAGGGACATTAGAAATACCTTCCTGCTGTTTCTGAGTTTACCTTGGGAGGAAATTTCAAGTGTTGTCACTTGAAATTGGAGATGACCTCAGATCTCATCTAGTCCAACTACCTTGCTCTACAGATGAGGAAATCTAAAACCTGTTGATAAGAGGAGGCTCATACAGGGTCTCTTAGCAAGTGAGTGGGTATAGGACAAGAGCCCAGCAGCTTGGATTCCCACTCTAGTGATCTTTCTACTACATTAGGGTTGATTCTTTCATAAAGAAAACAACTACCTTTCCCCCACACAGCTATTTATAAGTTAGGGCATAAAAAATCCCACACAAGCCCTTTTCCTATACAAACAGTGCTACAGACAGTTTCTAATTTAATCAAAATGCATTTCAGAGTTTAACCAAACTAAATGAAACCCAGGTTGGAATCAGTACCACTTTGAACATCATACCCAGACCCTGGCTCCACCTACTCCTCACATAGCCCAAGGCCAGGTGAAAGTGCTCAGACATGAGCCTGGACTCCATAAGATAAACCTCATACTTTGGGGTTATTGCTCAGTAATGTGACTGCTCTTGAAATGGGAATGCAAATGACTTGGCTGCAGAGATTTTATAGGCCTGGAAATGGAGGGGCTGGCAGCCGCTGACTTAGCTCCACAGAAAGCAGCCCACCAGGGTGTTGGAACTAGGAGCAGGGTCGGCAGTGAAGGTGGCCTCTCAGGGACATTACACAGGTTCTGGAAGTCCTTTAGGCATCTGAAGCTAAGGGGTTCTCCTGCCAGTATCCAGATAGCCAGCACATCTGTCTGTCTGTCCTATCAGCCTTTCTGCTATTTCCTGTACTCACCCAAATACAGTGGAAGAGAAGGAATCTGGAAAAGACCCAGAGAAAGGTACTAAATCCTGAGAATGGCTCCGACTAGATGTGTGGACAGTTATACTCCAGCACGTGGCAAGCCTGGAAAAGCACATGCAAGGCAAGGGCTGAGGCTCTGCTCCAGACGCCCTATGCTGGGAGGTGTCCAACACCACCACTGAGTTATATGCTGTCACTACACAGCATAGGAAATGACAAAGATGCCATGTCATTGTCACTAACTCCGATTCCATTCCACATACATCACTGGTTGGGTTGGGCTGACTTATTCTCTTGAGAGGTTGCCCAGTCACTCATTGAAATGTCACTCAGGTATTGCTATGGTAGAAACTCCTCGATGCAGGTGGACTCAGCTGACCATGTGAGCCCAACCTCCGTGTCCAGGCATGGATTCCTTGATGTTGAGTCTGGGGCAAGCTCTCTGTGTAATTTGTACTCCAGGTCCCAACAGATAGCAAAGTCACATGGCAACAGCACCTAAGGGATATCCAACAAATTGTTATTTTAAAACCTAGGTTCTCATACAAAAGCTCAGTGGTTCTCCATTGCCATTATAAATTTCATATACATTCATTAGTAAATCTCTCTACAGTCTCAGCTCATCCACTTTTTCACATGCTGGAGATCCACTTGCTCCCCAGCATATACACTATACTACAGCCACATCAGACTTTCTTCCTTGTCCTTTTGCCAGGAATTCTCTTCCTCCATTAAAGCCATCTGCCTTTGTTAATTACTGAGCTCTTATTGATCCTCCAAACTCATCAAAAGCTTCTTCCAAGAAGTCTTTTTCATCTCTGGACCATCTTCTCTGCAAAACACCCAAATAATTTTTTTGTATCTATCTCATGGTTCTGATGCACATAAACATCAAATTGTAGCAGCATCAGCAATTTCTCTAAATAGGAACTAAGCTCCTGCTTCCAGCCATATAGAAAGCAAAACAGATCTTGAGTCCTCAAAACTCTAGGGATAAAAGACTTTCACACTTTCTTCTATTCACACAATTATAATTCAGCTTCATTTTTTGTCTTAACTAACAGCATTTGCAATGTTGCTAATGTTCCTCTAGGCCTGTAAAGATTTTTACTCCAAACACATCAGCTCCAAAATGCTGGAGCCCCACTCCAAGAAAGAAAAAGAAATCCAGATATGCTTCTAGCCAACAGCCAGGGTAGGGGCTGAGACCTCACTCTGAACAAGCCACCCAGCACCTGGGTGGGCATGTACAAGCCAACACAGGCAGACTCAAACTAGTAAAATGAGGTGGGGAAGAGAGGATGTTTTTGTTCTTTTAAAAAAGGGTCCCCAGTGTTACATATAAAGCCCCATGAAATATTTCACAGCTCACATCAAGAAGTGGAAAGCACCTTACTTTTCCGACCCTTCACTGCTGCCAGCGTCCAAAGCAGTCCCTCAGCCTCAACTTCATGCTTGCCAGAAGACAAAGCCAACTAGATCATGTGAAACCTGGATGCCTTCATCACCTCTTAGCTGCCTAGGGGGACAGTTAAATTAAAAATGTAATGACTTTACACCAGAAGGAAGTTTATCCAAGCTACACATGAAAAGCAGATTTCTGATTTCATAGTCACACCTCTGTACTGCTTGGTTAAAAACCAAACAATTGTGAAAAGTAGAGAAGAACGATGAGCAAGTCATGAATGTGGGTTCCTGTTTCCTAGCAATCTTTTTTAGACTTTAGGAATGCCTATGGTTTCTGAAGATATAAGTGTCTAAGAATAACGAGAATATGTTTGGATTTCACACATTCTTATTTTCAGCAGAAATCCTTGATAAGTGAGGAAGTTCCGTGAAAGCTGGAAAATCATTAGCTTTGACAATAGACCTATAAATAGAAGACACAGGAATCATGAATATGCTAATGGCATTTCCCTCTATGGCCTTGCGGTATTGAGGTTTTAGCCCTAACATGTGTATCAATTGATGCCAAGTTTAACCATCCTGCAATCTTCAGCAGGAATCCCTGCTTTACATGAAACAAACAGTATGAATCACAGATGTTAGGGGAGGGTCCTGGATTTCTGAATAAGAAAAGCGTCTCCCTGCAGAGTTCTGATGATTCAGTACTTAGGTAAATGTTCCCTCTAAAAATGGAGCAATCATCGGGTGGTTCAAAGGTTATGAGTGCAATAGAACTTTAAATATTTTCTAGATTAACACATTATATAAGGATAAATCAGCCAATGGACATTTATGGATCCATGAAGAATCTATAATAAATGGGTCTTAACTTTACTGGAATGTAAGCCCTATGAGGAGAAGGATGTATCCACCATGGAGTGGATAAAAGAGTGATGGGCATATGGTGGGCATTGATACGTATCTACTGGATGAATTGGGTGGTTGATTCATTAATTAAATAAACTATGTTACTGAAGGAGAATATCATTTCAGGGGATCCCAGGAGAATATCATTTCAGGGGGTCCCCAGCTGTCCCAGGAAATATTAGATGAACTAAACACATGGAACTTGCTGTGAAGAAAGCCAGTAGAGGGAAGACTTACCTGTTTCCAATACAGTAAACCTGCTGAAGGAGCAATGGTGGGTGGTAGAGTGACCCCTCATTCATTCACTGAACTCTCACCAACTGAGTACTTACTGTGTTCCCAGCCCCAGGTCAGGGCAGAACTATAGAAATGGCCAGAACACCACTGTCAGAAATGGCATCTTTAACCCATCAATACAACCCATCCATGACAGGCTCTGAATGCCTGTCCAGCCTAGATGGGGGGTAAGGGCAGGGGATGCCTACAGAGAAGTGAAGGGTCCATTCATCTCATAGGAGCTGGACGTTCAGCCAACACACAACATGGGCACATGTGTCCCCTTGACTTCAGCCCTTCCTCAGGTCTGTGTGTTTTGCCCTAGGGATATGCAAACATCTGAAGCGAGCTCACAGATGTTGTGTAGGAACAGAATGTGTGTGTAGCAAAGCAAACAAAAGCATCTTGGAAAGCTGGTGGGAACCAGGTCACAAAGGACCTTACATGCAGAAAGAAGAAAAGAAGTAAGAATTTTAAAGCTACAAGGAACTTTGGGCAGAGTGGTTAAGGAGACAGACTTTGGATCAAATTAACTTGGGTAAGAATCCAGGTTTTGCAGATTAGCAGTCATGGGATGTTGAACAAGTTAAACTCATTCAATCCCACTTTCCTTGTCTGTAAAATAGAGGCAATGCTATGAATGCCTTGTAGAGTCATTACGCATTCCTAGTAAGCTTCCAATAAACTGTAGCTAGTTTACAAATGACAGCTTGGGACCAGGTAGCTGAAAGTACATACATACCCTGTTCTCATCTCCCCACTATGCACACACCACTTAGTTCCTACTTTAGTTCATGGTAGACACTCTGCCTGAATTCCAGGCCCCCTTTTTACCATAATCAGTTCACCTCCTGATGCTATCTGCTCTGGGAACCCCTCCTTGGTTAGCTCAGCAGGGTGTGATCTCCCCTGTCTGAGAATCCATAATACTACATTTCCACATCTCTGCCAGGCTGCAATGCAATTCTGCCTTTTACCACAGAAATCTGTATTCTCTCTAAATCTGCTCCATCAGACCAAAACTTCTTTGAGGGCTGCCATCCCTTTACACCTTCATAACCCCACTGTGACTCATACATAGCTAACTTTGATGCATGTCTATTTGAGCCCAGATCACCATGAGTTTCACAGGTAAGGAAACTAGACTCAAGATCTTCCAGCCCACCAGGGTAAAATGGAGGCTTTGGCCTCATGCTCCCATGCCTAAGCTCTGTTTCCAGAACCACCAAAGAGACATTTCATTTTATCACAGAATGGAGCAGTCCTGCAGAACAAGCTCTAGTCCTGGGAGGGAGCAGAGGCAGTGGGAAAGGCTGAAGGCTCCACTGTGGTACAGGGGCAGCAATGCCAAGCTTCCAGTAGGTAACAGAGTGTTGGCCTTGACTGTGCTCCTGCCTCTGAAAACAAGACCCAGCCTTCACTGCAACCCTGAGATTATCTTACCCGAAGGCAGCATAGGTAGGCCTAACTAAGGCTCCCACCCTTTGGGGGCCAGCTATTAGCATCCAGAAGTGCATGAAACAGCCAGGCTGCATCCTACCTTGTACATGTTCCTTCAAGAGTCCCTTTGTCCTTGCTTTTCCAACCCACCTCCTCCAGCCTGGCCAAAGGGATGCTCCTGAAATATGGATCCAACCACCTTACTTCTCTGGTTGCAAGCCCCTGCCCCACTCCATCCCAGGGATTGCTCATGGAACTGAATTGAAACAGTGTGAAGATAGAATATGGGGCCTCCATGTTTGGCCAGGTGGGATCACTCTGTCTCTATGTACCCAGGCCTACTTGCCTCCTGATCTGTGTCTCCCTGGAAGCTCCATCCATGCATCTGTTCACCTGTACATCTGTGCATTCAACTCACATTTAGTGGAAAGGGAATCTCATGAGAATGAAAGGGCTGAGGAAATTAAGGGGTGATACTATTTGAGCTGGGTTCTAGCCCTGGCTGTATGCTGACCCACCATGAGTTGTTACAAGCTCTAAGCTCTGGTTTCGTGGGTCCCTTTCTTCAGTCACACCAAGTGTCCTGTTTGTGGGTGCAGGGACCTCACTCAGTCCCCTCTCTTCCTCTGAAGGTCCTAAGGAAAGGGATCAGCCATATTCTGAAGTGGCCCTGCTCTGACCACCTGGGTTCTGCAATCCTAAATGACCTGGACGCTGGTCAGAAGCTCAACTCCACAGAGAACACAGTTTTACAACAGAGCAGGGAGCCATTGACTGGGTCCCTCCTGACCCACAGAGCTTCCCCACTGGCATGAATAAAATCACTCCAGCACTTGTACAAAAGTCAAGACTCCAAAACAACATAATGGGTGCTATGATGGAAGGGAACAAGGTTCCGGGGGAGGGACAAGGGAGAGAAGTTGGGAATAAGAGCAGTAAGGTGTGGCCAGGGTAGAGGCCCTGCAGCCCTGGGTCAGGGAAGGCAGGTCAGAGAAGGGGAGGTGGTGGAGCCAGTCTCAGATGAGCTCATGGGGAGGCAATGCGGGGGCTGGGCCTTGAATGACAGAGATGACAGCTACTGTTTATTGTGCATCTACTGGGCACTGGGCACTATAAATGCATTATCTCTCATCCTTACTAAAACCCTGGAGGATAGGAAGTATGAATTCCATTTTACTGATAAGGAAATTGAGGCAGAGATAAGTTCTCTGGTTGCCTGGTCTGTTAATGTCAAAGATAGAATTTCAACCCAAGTGTGTCTTATTCCAGAGCCCATGCTCCTTCACTATACAGGATCTGGATACAGGAGGAGTGCAGAGGGCAGCCCAAAGAAGGGCTCGCTGCAGAGCAAAAGCCTGGAGGCAAGACCAAGGAGTAGCCATTGGTATAAAGGAGGTTGTGCATGTACCGAGGACGGAAGCTTGTCCCTATCCTGGGAAAAAGGCACACTGCCTTACTCAGGGCTAGAGAAAGCCTGGTGGCTTGCTCCTCCCACAACGCCAGTCCCTATCCCAGGCTGTTTACCTGCAGTGCTTACGGAAATGTAAGTGCTGTCACCTGACTCTGGGGACTGCAGGGACCCAGGCAGGAGCACACTCTGTGAACCTTCTGCCCACCCAGAAGCATGACTCTAGGGGGACAGCCAGCCCCCAGGATTCCCGGCAACTCATCTAGACATTTCTATTTGATGCTATGCAAAGGGCTGAGCCTGCCATCAGGGCTGCCACTCCATGCTGGGACTTTTCGTGAAACAGTTTCCAAACCTGCCCTTTGGCAGACATGGCCACCCCCAGATCCCAGCTCCACCAGTAGATCCCAGCTTCAGGGCACTGGGAAGGGGCAAGTCAGCACTCACAGCTGAAATCCACCTCTGGGGTATAATTCTTCCCAGAGCTACAGCACCCTTTGCCCACGACAGGCCTCTCGAAGGCCATGCTAGCACCTGCCCGCTTCTAGAAGCTGCATGCCAGAGAGGCTAAAGTCCCCAGTTAACCCACAAAGACCCACATTCTGAGCCAAGCCACCAGCTAATTAAAACACTCTGCGAGTGACTTCCACACAGATGGAAAAAACTGAAACAACACGGAACAATGGAAAGGAGAGACTTCTGTCTGGGTCCTGGCTCTCACTATAGCAGCCATGTGGCCTTCGGCAAGCCACTTACTCTCTGATCTTTCCTTTCTTATCTAATGGTAGTAACATCCAACATTTATTTTCTACATTTGTAGATCACAATGTACTTTTACATAAACCATTTTGACCTCAGAGAGGTCAACCTCCATATTCAAGCCACGCAGCCAGTAGGTCTGGCCTGGAACCAGAACCCCTAGTGGCCTGCCCTTCCTGCTCCATCCACCTCCCACAGCCTTCTGGGGAAGACTCTCCCTTGTCAAGGCTGCCCAGACATCTTGTCAACCATCAAGGCATTCTCCCTCTCATGACTTCAATGTCTGGCCTTCTGCATCCTGATTTTCTCCAGTCTGGAACGCTTGGGATAGCTGGAAGGCTCTCCTGCAGGTACATTCACTGTTCACCATTCAAGCCCCCAAAATAAAACACTCTTCCACTTGACCTCTGTTAGACTAAATGCCACCACCAACAGGTCCCCAAAGACAAAAAGTGGGAGAAAAACTTCTGGGTCAGCTGTAGGAATGTGTGGTTAAAGCAGGACAGGGAAGTTGAGAGTTTGATCCAGAAAGAGAACTCTATATAGACAAAAAGAGAGGAGGGGAGCGATCATATCGGCAACTGCCCAAGTTGGCCACATCTGAGGATACTGACCTAGGAACACATTCTCTGATGTCCTGGGAGAGAGTGATCGGATCATGCAGCTGCTGTTGCACGCGCCAGGGACCACACCTGGCTCTGCAGCCCTCTGGGCTCACTGCTCGCTGGGTCTCGTGGGCAGTGCTGACTCACAGAGGCCAGACCGAGGGGACAGCCTGGCCCGGCTCTCAGCACATCTGACTCACCGTCTCCTCCTGAGCCACTGTACGACATTCCTTCTCCAAGAAACAACATCCATCTTTTTTTTTTAACTGGCAGAAGAGCTTTCTCATGTTCTTGGGACCGTAAACCAAGCATCGAATTTTCCGCAACTTTTTCTAGTAAGTGCCTTGTGGGAAAGTTAAAAACAAGTCCATTTTTGGGTCTAAACATTGTCATAACTACTGAGCTGCCTTAGTTTCTCCTGAGGTCATTCACCTAGGGGAGGCCGAAAGCAAGGATGCTTCAGAGAGATCACGGATGAAAGCAGGCATGCTATTAGTAGTCAGTTTTGCTTGAATGAGTGTTTAATATTTAATAGAAATCCACACACCAGGCACTGAGGAGTCACTGTGCATGTATTTCTCTAGACCCTACCATAAGCCTGCAGAGTCAGAATTGACATCCCTGTTTTAAAGCGTTGGAAATTGAGGCTCAGAAAGGTTAAGCATCTTGTACAAAGTTAAGCATTGGAGCCAAGATTTAAGCTCAGGTCTATCTAACCCCAAAGCTTCTATGCCTTAACTAAACCACACAGCTCCTCTCCTTTCAGTCTCTGTACATTCAGGCTGAAAGCAGGTCATTCTCCTGCAATTTGTACATGCCTGGAGGTTACTGAGCATGCCAAAGTGCTTCTCTGAACAAAATCCCCTGTTTCCATCTCTTTGGTCAAGCTGTCTGCTCCCACCATCCCCACCCTTCCTGACTCCTAAGGCTAAAGCCTTCTGGTTGCATCTCCTGGAAAAGGCAAAGAGTAAATAATAACAGTTCCTATGGGCACTACCCAGCCAGTCAAGCAACGCGTCTTCCTGAGAAGTTACTTACCTCTATCAGCCTATACAAGAGCCTACCTCAAAGCCCTACATGGACCCACGAAAGCAAACCCTGTACCTTAGGCGCCTGTAGGACACAGATGGTGGTTGTGAGTAAGTCTGCTCATTGCAGATAGCATGCTGACAGGCAGATGGCCAGGTGGGCACTGCTCACGTGCAGAGAGTTCACACTGGATACTTTGTTCACCCCTTGAACCCACCCTCCACTCTGTTCTCTGGCCTGGAGGCCAACCTGGGACTGGATGAATGGGCTCCCTTGCCCTTTGTCCTCCAGATGGGTCTGGCCAGTGAAAGATGCTGGCACTACAGCAGAGGGCAGGAGGTGAGTAAGACAGACTAGCCCTTCTCAGGCAGCCTCTCCTGAGCCCCACAGCTGCAAATTCGGGTATGGCTGCAGCAACTGTCCACACCCCCAAACACCCCCAGAGGGCTTCATCATCCCTTGCTCATGGCCCTTGTTCTTCTCACACTTTGAAAATAGGCCTCCCATTAAACTCTCCCCGATTACTTCCATTTGTTCCCGCCAGGGCCCCAGCTCATTCAGAGTGGTTTAGGACAAAGGTACCGCCTTGAGTAAAGGAAATGTGGAGTAAGCTGAGGCTACTTTGATGGCTTTTCTTCGGCTTTTATCATCATCAAAATCAGGCAATTTTAGATGTTGCTCTTAGTGTGTTTGCTGTGCATTTAAATTGTCAGCTACAATTCAGAAGTACTGGCACTTTTGTTAGCCACCGCTTCGATTCCCCGGCAGTAAATTCCTTGGGTAAAGCGAGAGACCTTGGCCTCACAGCCTTCCCAGGATCCACGGGGTGCCCACTCACACTTGGAATACTCACCAGGTAACATCAGACCCAAAGCAATATTCTGTGTAGAGCATGTTTTTTGGAGTTAAGAATAAAGTTTTTATTGAGATCCGTTATCTTCCCAGTCTTCATTAAAACTGACTTGCTTTTAGTCTATACAGAATTATTCTTAATGGAAGAGATAACAAAAAGACCAAGACCCAATTCCTACTCTCAAGAAGCTCATGGATAACCGAATGCAGTGTTACAGGAGCAATAAGAACACAAAGGCGACTCTCACACTGCCTAGAGGTACCAAGGAAGGCTTCACAGAGGAGGTGGCATCCAAGATGATGCTTTGAAGAGTGGCAAGGAGCTCAGCATGTAAGTAAGGTGAGGGCATTCTGGGTGGCGGGCACAGCATATGTAAAGGTATAAAGGCATGAAAGGCTATATGGTGTTCCAGGGGCCAGAAGTAAACATTATGACAAGAACCTGGATTATGTTTTGGGGACTGATAATCACCAGATTGGAGAGTCAGGCTAAGGTCCTGCAGCTATGCTTAGAATTCAAAAGGAAGAACAAAACACTTGTAAACTATGATTGTCAACCAAGAACCATGTGTAAGGCGTTCTTAATGACATTTCAAAATGGCCTTCTTAACAATAAAGGAAAACATGATCAATTCATTTCTGGTTTAAAATTTGTGCTCCAGAAAAAATGTGAACTAAAGAGTAAGAAAATTAAGGTTACATATTTTGAAGTGGTTTCAGTAATATTGTTGAATACATATATTCTGTAAACTAGTGTGTATCTGTGCCAACTGGTTGGAAACAGCTCTTAAAAATGGAGATTGAGTGCATGGAGGGATGGACGGATGGGTAGAAAATGAATTTATGCATGTATGGATAGATGGGTAGATGGATGATTAAAAAACGAGGAAAGGAAGGAAAAATGAGTGAAAGAATACAGTGAATTAATTCAGAATAAATGACTGAGAGATGGATGAAAAAGAAATGGATGTTCTCAAAGCATTCATCCCTCCCCGCCATTAAGCCTCCTTCTAACCCACTGAATACGCCCTGCTTATTGCCACAGAAATGAAATAATTTGGAAATGGCCAACTGCATGAGAAACCAAGTTCAAAACTCCAAGAGTCTTGAGAATACACAGTGCAGACCCCTGCACAATCCCACAGATAACTGGAGAGGGTTATCCAATATGCCCATCCTTGCCTCTCCCTGGACCTGCTTCCCTGGACAATGTGGGGATCACATGTGGGGATCCTGCAAGAGAACAGTGCCCTGGGGAACATCCCAGACTGTAAATTCCAAGGAACATTACAACCAATTGAAGGAAACTCTTGCAATTTTGTGAGCCACAAATGGCTCCAAGGAAAGTCTGGGTCAGTTTTCAGAGCTGGCAATAGCTTCCCTCATGGCAGAAGGACGGTGATCATCAAAAGGCCAGTTTTCCCTTCCTCATTTTCCCAAAGGAATGGGCCCTGAGCTGGGAAGGTTGTGTTTTCCCCACCTGTGGTTTTCTGTTCAAGCCAAGTCAATAAACTGAAATACAGCTTTGGTTCAGATGATCCTCAAGGAGGAAAACAGCAATTTTGCCTTCAAAGGGACAGACCCAAGAGCCAGGAAATTAGAGTTATGTTTCTGGGCTGTGCTGAAAGAAGGCTGGGCTGCAGGCTTCAAAGGGCCAAGCTCCCACCAAGTCCTGGGGTAGCTGGGGGAGTCCAGGCTTTGGCAGTGGGAGGCACCTGTCATTTAAAGAAGGTGCCAGTTCATGAATGGGCAGGGCAGATGCTAAAAGGAGAGCAGTGCCTGCTGGGACAATCAACCACACCAGGATACAGCCATCTGCTTGTGCCTCCAAGACTAGAGAACATGGGGTAACATACCCCCTTAATGGGGTATGAATGGCCAGGCATACAGATAAATGATAGAGGATGTGAGGAAAGAAGAAGGCTGCCCTCAAAATCATGAGGCCTCACTTCCTTCCTTGCTTGACTTCCAAGTCCCTTTGTGGCTTTAAGCCAGTAATTCTTCCTTTCTGAGCCTCCATTTCTCATCCACAAAATGGACATGGCCATACCGGCTCTGCCTATCTCACAGCCCTGATCAAAGAAAGAATGTGAGACTGCTTCAAAGTTTCAGCAAAAATCACCATAGCATAGCCTGTATCAGGTGAATCGGCCTCCAGGGATCTTGCTATCACTGACACTGCTTGCATCTTCAGAAGCGCAGCCAGATTCCACTCCTCCTGTTCAAATAAGTCTGGCTGCATTCCCACCCCAACTAAGTTTCCCATTCCAGCCTTGAACCTGGGTCTTCAAGGCCATCATTTCCCAGTGCCCCAACCTCCAAGGATTGTGTACAGCTTCTAATTACTCTGACCCTCGGCCATAACCGAGACACTGCAACGTTTAATGTTGACCCCGTCCAGTTAATCTCCCCTGCATCTTCCTAGCCACAGTGCTATGGAGAAAGACATTTAACAGCCTTCAATATACAGAGGAGCCCATGTCCCCCTCCACCTGGGAAAAATCTGCAAGATGCCAAAACGTTTATTTTTCTAGCATTAACACAATGACAGGGAATCAGCCATATATATTGTTGAACATGACGAGCCAAATATTTTTCTGTAATTTTTACAATAATATGAGGAAAGCTAAAAAAGAAAAAAAAAAAAGCAGCTGGTGTTAGGCTAGTCTTTGTAGGTTCCAGCCTCCAAAAATAACAGCCGTTCCCATGAATTACCAACAACACTGTGTGCAGGACAGTTGCTTGATATAAGAAATGGAACATATTAACAGGAGCTTCCTGAGAAAAGGGGGTTCAGGAAGGACAGACTGACCTAAGACAGAGGATGCCGGGAGGCTACAAACTCACAGCCCCAGCCCCTGTGACACGGCTCCTGCAAAGCAAAAGAGGGCACAGGAGATGCCGCCGGGATGCACATTGATTTCAAGCACTCAGAATGTAGCAGGTGGGGATGGGAACTCAAGCCGGGATGAGGGCATTTGGATTGGGTCACACAAGTCCCTCAGCGCTGCCAGACAACTTACTCACTGTGTTGCTCTTTCCGGACCTTGAAACACGATAAAGTGACACGGAAGAGGCAAACACAAAACCAGAATCCAAAGGGAGATGAGGGTCAGAAAAGAAGTTCAAGGAAAGAGAAGGTGGAGGCAGACATGGTCAGAGCCTGGCAGCAAGGGATTCATCTTCTAGGGCCCCCACCCACCCCCAGCCTCTGGGTGAATCTAGTAGGGGAGGTAGGTTGTAAGGCGGAGGCAGAAAAACAAGTGCCCTGGGCTGAGAATGCAGAGAGTAGAGTGCTGGGATGGCTTCCCCACTCCTTGCCTCTGCAGCCTTGGATCAGTCACTAGCCCAGCCTTGGGCCAAGGTGTCCTCAACCTCATGAGGGTGCTGTAGAGATGAAGTGGGAGTGAGAATTACAGCAAGCCCATGGAAGGCTGGAAGCTGGTGTCTAGGAGCCAACCGCCCCTTCAACCCTGCACTAAAGGATGGCATGTGAGGAGTGTGAAGAGAATCCATGTGGGCCAGCCAGAGGGGACCCCGGGAACAGCAAGCCTGCTGCTTCCCAGCCTCCCAAAAAGAGCTTTCCCCTGGACTGTCCCCTGGGGAACTGGAAACCCAGCTGAAAACTGCTTGTGTAAAATAAGAGATGACATTTGTTCACAGCCTCAGAGGACAGATCCAGGGCCACTAGCAGATGCTCCCTGGAGTCAGACATCTGCTGACAGAAAGAAGCACTTTCTATAAGTCAACACAAAGCTGGCAGCCCCTTCCCCACCCCACTCTCCAGGGACCTGGTTTATTCAGCTTAATTTTCATACCCCTAGAGCCTTATTTTAGCAAAAAGGGACCTGGGAAAAGAAGGATCTTGAAGAGCAAAGGGCTGGAGAGAAAGGAGCTGATCAGATTGGGCCCTGGACACAGAAACACTCAGGCTAATGTAAGGGAGTTGAGGCAGAGGCTGGGCTTGGGTCAAGAGATCTGCACAAACCAGCTGCCTAAAAGGACCAGTGGAAGAGACCTCAAGGGACCAGTTGAAGAGGCCTTGGAGGTACCAGTGGAAGAAATGCTACAGGAGTCAGAAGAGTGAGTGAGAAGAAAGGACCAGGAAGGAGGGCTCCCAGCAGGAGGTGAGTCCAGAGACTCAGTGCTGGCCCCAGCCTGCCTTTCCTGCAAGTTGTGTGAACCCAAGTGAGATGTTGAGTGGGAAAGATGGTAAGAACTCCAGGGACAAGAGACAAGGCCCTGGTATACCCTGCCAAGTGCTGGGGTAAAGGAACAGATCAGACACAGCTTGCAACAATGCCACCCAGGAAGAGTTCCCATTTAACAGATGAGAAAACTGAGACTCTGAGAGATTGAGTACTCAGCCATCAAAAAACTCCTGGTCTTTAGGTTCATGGGAGCCAGCGTGGGGAGGGAGAAGTCCTGCCTGCCCACATCCCCTGTTAGCAGGAGGCAGTTTCCACTGGAGAGTCAAGGATTTGAGGGAAGCATGAGGCAAACACCAAATGTTTAACCAGTGGAAACAAAATTGAAAATGTCCCTGGAACCCACTTCATCCAGAATTTCCAGGGGAGGTTTGGCGCGAGTGAGTCACCAAGAACGCAATGGCTGGTTCCGATGGCCAGGCCAGCTGAGCTCGGTGGATATTTAAACAGAGCTTGAGGAAAAGATGGTCAAAAACACTTGCCTGTGCCTGCTGAAAACTGAAAGGGTTGCCTCCACCCTATCCGAACCCACTGACTGCAGGAGGCTTGGAGGGCCCCATGCAGAGCTCAGAGGCTGGACGAGGACAGGGAAACCCAGAAAACAGCGAGGGCAATAAATCTCTGCCTGTGCTCTGGCACCTTCAGTGTCCTTTTCCTCTCTAAGGAAAAGAAAAAAGTTCATAATAACAGCCCCCAAGATCAGAAGAGTTATTAGGCAAGCTTAGCACTATGCCAGCTCTCTTTCACCCCAAGAAAATGTGAGCTTTCCAATGATACCTCCAGCCAGTGTCTCGTGATGGTACTGCCACCTTCAGCAGGTAGGATCATTCTGTTCTGTCCCAAACTCCACCATATGCAAGTGCCACTAGGAGAGAAAACACCAACCCTACATGGGAGAAGGTGGCCTGACGTCTAAGGACAATTTCTCCTTAACAGCTCAAGAAACTGTTCCAGACAACGAGAAACAAACAGTTAAGTTACACCCACCATGTCCCATCATTTAAGCCTAACAACAGCCCCTCCAGAAAGAACTCTTATTTAACAGATGAGAAAACTGAGGCTCCAAGAGATTGAATACCAAGCCAAGACAGCATCGATAGTGAGCGAATGAGTAGCAGATTAAAGCATCAAAACCTGAGTCTAAGGGCCACACACCTGCCACTTCCCTAGACTGTCTCTCCTTGTTCTCAGTACATTCCTGAGCCCCAACAGGGGTGAGCTCCATAAGCATGCAGACTGTGGAAATGGCTCTGACATCCTGACTAGCATCCATATATCCTGGGTCCTAAAACCTAGGAGTCAGGCTAAATCAGGCTTAGCAGACATTGTAAAATAATAAAATATTTATCACCATCATAATTATTATTACTATGAAGTGTTCCTTGGTGCAGCAAAAATCCCAGGCTTCTGAATATCTCCATGTAGAGAGACTCCAAAGGTCCCAACTTAAGCCTAAGGGGCAGAAAGGACCTTCCATTCTGACTCTCCAGGTGAGACAAGCTGAACAAATGAAAAGCTCTCAACTCCCAGAGATTCCGGTTGCAGATCCACACCAGCCCATATCCCGCCTCACCCCTGCCCCAGCCAGAACACCCCACCATGGCCCCAAGGTCCTCCAACCTCAGGGATCATGGACATTTACCTTCCCTCTGAAAACTGAGAGCCCCCAAAGCCAGCCCTCAAGCCTCAGCCTTTCCAGCTCCAGAGCCATTTCTGGGCTTAGAGGCACTGCAACACTGAGGGCAGTCACCTCAGGCTTTCCTCTATCAGGCCATGCACAGAGTAGATGAAGTCAGTATCAGACATATGGAGGTCTTACTGTGTAATCTTGAGCCTCAGTTTCTTCTGTCAACTGGGCACAAAATTAGTACCCACCCCCAGGGCCATCATGGGAGTAAAAACATATTAATGCTCTAAACCATGAGATGGTGATTAATAAGGATTACCTGTGAATTCAAGAATGCTTAAAACTGAAGACTCAATAGACCAGAAGATCAAGGCTTGTCTGCCCTAGATGACACCACTTCCCATCCATTTGCACCCCTCTGCCTTGAAACCACCCCTAAGTCCAGCGCTCACTTTCAGATCCCCAGCGACACAGCTCCACTAAGAACAAACTCATTCATTCAGGGCCTCGGGCAAGAGGACAGGTGAAAGCCTGTGACCCACCCCTTTTTTTCCCCTCTCCCATTCCAGTGGAGTCCCATGCCACAAAGGGCCTCGTATGTAAGTCTACAGACCCCTCCTTAAGCCCATACATTCAAGCCCAGTCCACATGCTGCCACCCCTCAGGCTTAGAAATGCCCTCATGAGTGGCTTGGGAAAGACCCCATGTAGGCCTCAGAGCCAATGGGGCAGAAGAGTCCAGGGTCCCTGATACCAGGAGTACAGTGGAGAAACCTAGAGTCAGACTCCAGCTGGGAATGTTGCTTTGGTCCCTTGTTCCCTAGGAAAGGGCAAGGCTGGAGGAAGCCTAGAGCAGAGACACAAAAGCACCATGGCCAGGGCAGTTGCTTTCCCTCATTTACTCCATACATTCTCTGGGAACCTTGTGTGTCCTGAGAATACCAAGGTGAATAAGGCCCAAGACCTGCCTACAAGGAGTTCTCAGTCTGGGGAGGTCCTCAAAATTGCAGTAATGTGAGCCCCGTGGGAGAGATGTGAACTGCAGCAACCAAGCTCAGAGGTGGGGCAACCCCAGACAGCAGCAAACCTCTGAGCAGGAGGAGGGGGAGTCCTGTGAGCAGAAAATGGAGGCAAGAGCATTCCAGGAGAAGACAGCGCAGGCCGAGGTGTGCAGGAGTGTGGGCCTGGGCTCCAGCACTGTTTGGGAAGGCACAGCCCAGGAGGAGGAACAGTTGAAGAGGAGACTCAAAAAGCAGAGAGGCAGTGAACCAAGCAGGGCTCCTGTGCTAGGGAGCACTCGGGAGAGTCTCCAGACTCAAATTCCAGCCCAGCCCTCCGAACAGTCTACTCCACCTACTCAGCAGAGAACTTTCCCTGTCTTGCTCCGGGCTCCATCCTGCCTCTCAGCTCAATGCCAATGCAGCACCAAGAACGTCCATGGCCACCTCATCACCAAATCTGCAAGGTGACATCACAAGTCATCTGCAGCTCTGGACACCATAGCTCCTGTTGGCCTGATAATGAAGCTGTGACTAGATGCAGAGGCCAGGCCTAGGGCTGATGGCTGGAGCCCAGCTGGCCCCGGCTGGAGAGCCAGCTGCCCTTCGCAATCAGTGCCTTTCCCCTCCTGAAGCATGCCCCATGCTACCAGGGAATTAGCTTGGGAGGAACACTGTGAAAAACCAATTCCTCTGAAACTTGGGGAAATATCACAACTATAAATTTTAAAATCCCCGGAATATGGAAGGCAGAGACCTTGACGGACCTATCTTGCTGTAGCCAATGATGCCCTCAACTGCATAATGGACTGCAGGACTAGGGTATAGAAGGTGGATGACATGCCTGCCACTGTCTTCCTCCAATCAATAAGCCCTAGGCTGGCTTCATCCCTTTCCAAACACCACCACTTTCTCACCTACACCTGACCCGTTGGCCCCTGGCCTGGCCACACACAGCTCCTCAGTATACTCACTGCTGCACTCAGAAGGGTCCCCTCAGTACTCGGGGAGTCCCTGCTCACTCAGCCCCCCAGCAGGGCAACACCCCAGGTGCCAGGCCAAACCTCAAAGGGTCACAGGCAAGGAGGCAGGAACCTGGCGAGCTCAGGGAAGAGCATGACACGACCCAGTGTGGAAGAAGCAGGAGACAAAGTGGACATAGTAGCCTGGGATCAGGTCACCAAGAGTACCCAACACCAGGTAGAGAATCACTGCTGCCTTAGTACTCCGCCCCAACCCTTGCAAAGCATGTTACATTTCAAGATCTACTCATAGAGGGTAGAGGTACTCCTGGAGAGGTTATAGGAGCTTTCCAGGGCTATATGGCAAAAATGCCCTCAGCTTTCAGAATCTAAGTCAAAGGTCACCTGCTCTCTGGAGATTTTTCTGACTTCCCAGCTCTTTCCCTGACCCACTGTACCTGTGAGAAGGCTATAAGTATTGTACTTAATAGCTGGTAGTTCTATCTTCCCCCACACCTTAGGTCTTTCGAGTAGAAAGACTATGTCTTATTTAGCTTTGTATCTCCAGAGCCTAGCAAAGTAGCTAGCATGACGTGTTTGTTCAAATGATGGATGGATGGGTGGGTGGGTGGATGGATGATAGACTCTGCATTTCACAGCAGTCATAGATTCAATAAGCGTATCCTCAAATTACCACTTGCCAAAGAGCTAAAGTGGATAAAAGCATTGGACCCAATTATCATGGTTTTCCCAGGTACCCTTCCTTCTGTCTGCCCATCCCACTGGTGCTCAAAACCCTTGGCAGGTTCCTGTATAGAGCTGAATGGGGGCATCAGGCCCGGCCTCCCAAAGACAGCATGGGAGAGGAAGAGCCACGACTGGATCCTGGCACCAGAACCACCCTTCGGTAATTACATGTTTCCAGACAGACATAAATAGACAGATTAGCCTTTCTACATTTTTCTCATAAAAATCACAACTGTTCCTAAGCACACTGGCATGAGCATGGACATTAAGCGTTGCAACCTGCTGTTCTTGGCAGGCAAGGGCTGGCCTTCCTTACTGTTTCTCCCTACACCACCTCCCTCTCCAAGCTCTTGGAGGGCTCCTCACGCCTGGCTCTGTCCACCCCTATCACCCCAGAGCAGGGTGGCAGCCAAGCCTGAGACTGGTTAAGGGCTTTTATGAGCATCATGTCCATGCTTTGCTGTTCTCTTGGCTGGATCTTTATCTGCTTTTAGTCATTATGTAACTAAAAATTCTGTACACACGGTGAAATGATTATATGCCCCTTTCTGTACTTGGGAGAATGTTTGCTTTATTTCTGCCCTAACCCAGAAGAAGAGCACTCTTAACAGTGAAGCCCCTAAGGTTATACACACACTTAATGTAATCTCTCTCCCTTTCCTTCTTCCTCTTATTCCTCCTCCTCCTCCTCCTCCTCTCTCTCTCTCTCTCTCTCTCTCTCTCTCTCTCTCTTTTCTACTTGTCCTCAGACTCTCATGCTGAACCTGGTCATGACCATGGCCCAAGGACCAAGGCACCTTCACTTTGTCTCCCACTCTCTTCCACACCTGACTGACCCCTAAGGCCTCAAGGCTCAAGAATCAGACCCTGAAGTACAGAGTACAGATCACCAGACCCTCCTCCCTAAGGTTGATGGATCCCCCAAGCTAAAAGAAGTCCCAGCCTCATCCTCCTGGCAGATACTGACCCATCAGGTCTCTGGCCAGGAGGTCAATGATCTACAACTAACCATCAAACGGCCACTGGTCCTTCTGGAAGACAAATGATAACTAGAACTACTTGCAGTCCATAAAATGCTTTATTTTCTCTTCCATGTGATGCTACTACTCCTCATGGACTCCCTCAGAAAGACCCAGAACAAGAGGTGAGACCTTGTATCAGGCTACACACACATACCCAGTCAACTATACAAGGTATCTCTCACCAGGATTATGGCATTCAATGAAAAAGAAGAGGAATTTGAAGTCAGAAGCCTTCAGTTCAAGTCCCAACTCCACCTCTCACTAGTTGGTAGGTTCAGGCAAGTCACTTTCCTTCTCTGAAACACATAAGTAAAAACAGTGGTATTGTGCCAAATCATTGTGTGTGTGTGTGTGTGTGTGTGTGCATCTGTGTTTCCTGTTATTACACAATGTTGTGTCCCATGCTATTTTCACTTACAATACAGCTTAGTAATTATTTCACATGGGTACATAAAGCTTTCTTGTTCTTTCCACAGCTATGTAGTATTCATTTGTATAGATGTAATGTTATTTTTTAATAAATAATCCCAATCAATATATTTTTAAACTATTTTCAGTCTTTGACTCTCTCCATCAATGCTGCAATGAACAACCTTGTAAAAATATCATTTGAAATATGGGCAAATACATCTTCAGATTAAAGCACAGAAATAAAATTGCTGGGTCAAAGGGCATGTGCATTTTTAACTTTAATAGGCATTGTCCAATTACCCTCATAGATGTCAAATCAATTTGCACTTCCACTAGAAAGGTATCCATGCTCATTTCCCATGTTCTTGAAAGCACAGTTTTTCACTTAACATTTAATCATTGCCAAATGTTGGTGAAAATTTGTATCACAGTATAATTTACATGACTCTTCTTTTTAATGGGTGTGAGAATCTTGTCATTATTTTTGACCATGTTTATTTCCTTTTCTATCTGTTTATAATTGTTTTCCATTGTTTTATTTAGCTATTGGGTTGTCAGTATGCAGGAGCTTTTAACCTGAAGCTGCAGAGAGAACACAAACTCCCAGAAATTGAGTACAAATGTTATGTAAGCATGTATTCATTTTTCTTGAAAATGTGTTCATTGCTTTTATCAAATTTTCAAAGTGTTTGTGACCTTTAAAATTTAACAAGTGAATGAGATGGCCATCAAGAAGTCTTCAAGAGTTAACTGTTCTCACGGATCTATGAATGCTACAGAGTTTAGGTACTGAACATCAATAAGCACCTATCTGCATGCCCAGTACTGGCCCAGTGAGCTCAAAGGATACGCTAAAGGAATGGCTTTGCAAATCCAAAATGAGTCTTCTACACATGTTCCACTTGCAGTTCAGATGCAATATTTATAGGTAGAAGGGTGATCTATTTACCCCTAGAGACACCATGATAAATTAGAAAACACAGGTACCATGATGAATATGGGATTCTGATGATTACTCGAGTTCTACTGTCAGTTTCAGTAACCACAATCAACTTGTTCCTAGAGGTTAAATACTGCCCTTGATATTTGCGTCACTGGGGATGATGGGACAATGAATGCCATCATCAATGAATTCCATCACCCCAGTGAAATCAAGAAAACCTTTGCTATGGCAGTCTCTCCCCTCAGCTCCTGTGTACAGCGAACAACTATCACGAAGTCTTGCAAGAATGCCAGTACTTCTCCCACCAATGCACAATATTTCTCAACTACTTTGTATAAGATAAGAGTGATATCTGTGTGAACCCTCCTGTAAGGGGCTGGTGAGCAGATTGCACATGACAAATCCATTTCAACATTCCTATCTCTTTAAGCCTTGGGATTCCTTTGTCTGCCATATGCCAAGGAAGCTCTGGCGTCTGAGTTTCATTTCACTCAGAACACCACTGAGTCCAGGTTTAAGTCAAAAAGAAAGCAAACTGCCAGAGTCATGCTCAGCTGCTCAAGCTAACAGATTAGATCAAGAACCTGGATGCATCTTGATACATCTGACCCAATCCAACATTACATAACTTCCTCCCTAGACTGTCACCTTATAATTTTTCTTGCATGAATGCTTTCTTCTCTTGGGTCATACTTTGTTCTCATCCCTCTTGGGCATCCTAGGATCTGACTTTTTCAATCTGAAAAAAAGTTGAGAGGCAGTGAGAATATGTCTTAAGGAGATTTAGCATCTCCTTACAAGGTCCTTAAGCAAGTGGAAAGTAGTTTCCTCAGAAGGTTGCTTCTAACGGCAAAGTAGGCACAGACAGATTTTGGATGTGAGGCCAAACTGTTCTGAATCAGCCGAATCTACCGAAATGTACCCATACCTATTCACAGTATCTCACTCTTTCTTAAACAACATCCTCACTTTAACATAAGACCTGGCATGGCTGTAAATCACACTGTGCTATTATCTGCAACTTTATAATTGAACTTTGTAACACACTAAGTTACAAGACAAGCAACATTTTAAGGCAGTTACAGAAGCACTCTGATTCTCTGATCATGACTTGCACCTTCAGATTATTCATTTCTCTTATTCTGGTGTAATCAGAAATAGCCAGCCTGCCAACCCTTGCAAGTCTCACTCCTTGTGGCCACCATGACATTCTGTAGCCGTCACCATGTCGTCTGCCAAAGCTTTGCCCTTCATAGGTTTATTCCAGACAAATTCAGGTGACTTTTTAAATCTACTGCTTGCCACGGTAGACCATGCATTGTCAATATTCCATTTTCTTTTGAGAAAGAAGCCATCACTAGCTTCAAACCTAATCTACACAGATAACCAACACATTCTTCTCATCTTTAAATGTCTGCTTTCTAGGAGCACTTGAAGTGCCAAATACTGAATCAGTCAGGAGACAGTCAGGAAAACAGAAATCTCTCCAGTTAAATCAAGCAGAATGTTGTTTCATGCTAAAATATAGGTGTTTATAAAACTGTTAGAATAAGATTAGGAAAGACTGCCATTAGCTCTCAGGAACCCATGAAGGATGATCAGAGCAGGAACACGCCCAGAGATCACCATAATATCTCCCTTCTTCCTAGCTTCAACAGACTGAATGATAAATAAACTTCTCATTTTCCATTGTAATTTTTTAATTGAAAGAGTAACAATAAAATTAGGAATCTGGCTAAAAATACAAAGCTGTTTTTACATTGCAAACTTAAAAGAACAGTACTATATACCTAAGAAAAGAAAAAACAAAAATGAACTCATGTAGCTATCTCAGGCTCTGGGATAGCTGATACTTTGGGTCTCAGGTCTAGGAAGTGCTTTGCTTTGTAACATCTTAAAGTAGTGCTCTTTGTCACTTGGTCATTTGCCTCTGATTTTTGCTTTAATCATTTTCAGTGAAATCCACAAGTAGCTTATCTATGGTTCTGGGATTTTCAGCAACTTCTTCAGATGCACAAAATTCTTTCAGCCTTTCTTCCACTGAGGCTGTTGCCTTTTTAGAGAAAAGCTTTTTGTCTCTGACAATCACTTTCTAATAATCTCTGAAAAAAGGCCTCTGTTGTCTTCTCATAAACCCTAAAAATGGGTTTATGGGACCATGACACTCCAGAATCTTCCGTGCTTGTGTATTCCCATTCCCAGGAATTCCCATAAGCTAGCAATGACTCCCCCAAGGGATCCTCAGCCATTAATACCTGTATCAGTCAAGGTTGTCCAAAGGAACAAAACCAACAGGATATATGTGTGTGTGTGTGTGTGTGTGTGTGTGTGTGTAAACATAGACAGAGGGAGGCATTTACTTTACTGAATTGGTTCAAGCAGCTGTGGAGGCTTGACAAGCACAAGATCTACAGGATCTGGCAGCAGCTGGAGATCCCGGGATGAACTTTGGTTTGAGTCCAAAAGTCATCTGCTACAGAATTCCTCCTTGCTTAAAGGTCAGTCTTTGCTCTTAAGGCCTTCAACTGATGGGATGATGCCCACTCACATTATGGAGGATAGTCTGTTTTACTCCAAGCTTGCTGATTTAAACATTAATCTCATCTTTATAAAATACCTTCAGGAAGCATTCAGAATAATGTTCAACCAAATATCTGAGCACCATGGCCTAGTCAAGTTGGCAGAGAAACTTTGCCATCACAACACCTCCTCCAAGAAGCCCTTTCTAGGGAGCAACTCACTGCAGAGTCTCAGAACACAGCCTTCCTCTCCTGCAGCATCACAGGCCTCCAGGGTGCTACAGTAGTTTATAAACACATCAGTCTCACCTATTTGAATCTGCACACCTCAATGGCAAAATCACTTCTGATGCATCTCTGCAGCCTGCTCCCCGGCCCAAACCTGACAGAGATGGCTCAGTAAATATTTGCAGATGGAAAGGATGAATGATCACTGTAGGAGCTGAGGGGAGCTGATCCTACTTTCTCTCTCTTCAGAGGGTCTTGCTTCTCTCAAAACGTCTTTTCAATAAACATTTGAACATGAAAAATAGAGTTTTAAGGCCAACCTGGTGTGGTTTCCTCATGGGGAGACAAGGTACACATGAAACCAGTTAAAGATTGCAGCATACCAACCTCATTTAATACCAAGTTGTTAACTACAAATAGCGCCTTCAGAAACCCATTGTTAAGTCTTTCTACTGATCATTTCTAACCAATGAGGAAAGCACTTTAGGTATCCTAGATGAAAGTACCTTGAAGTCAGGATCTGAATACTGCAACAGGCCTTCTTGCATCTCACTCTGGACCAGGTTCTGAGCTGGTTTCTTTCTGGATGTCAAATCTGAAAACCTTGCAAACTAAACACATCTGATTCCCAAACCATCCCCTTACAGTCAGGAATGGTCCATGCAGTGACGCATTCGTGGAGGGGCTCCCACGGTCCCCAGCCCTGCCAAATCACTGACATGCTTCCCCAGACACTGTGAATGGTGCCAGCGAGTCCCACTGGAAGCCAAGTCTCCTCATGTCCTGATTCTGTTCTGTCTTCAGACAGACTCAGAGGGGAACGTGGGCATGAAACACACAGTGATGTGGCCATCAGCCAGGGACATCAGAGCCCAACCCACTTCTTCTTGGGGTGAAGACAGACCTGGCATTCACAGAAGAAGGAGGTGTGATTTCCCCAGCAAAGTCCAGATTTCCTCACTGGGAGCTTTAGAAACCTCCAGGTGTGAAGGTTACTTAACAGGTGTTGGGTGTAGGATCAGGGATCCATAAGTCCAGGAGGGTCAAAGAAGGCAAGGGAGCCTGGGCTAGGGAATGGCCTGAGGGTGAAGGACCTCTTCCCACCACCTTCATTTCTGGAAAGGAGCAAGCATTGCTCTTCACTGGTATAGGGGGAAATACAGGTCTGGGAGATCTGCCCCTGATTAGCTGAGTGGCTCTCAGCAAGCTCCTTCAAAGTCCTGGTTTGTGTCACAGTGGAGGGGAGGTGATAGAGGACAGGCAGTCCTCGGGTGATTAATGGTGTCTGGGTTTCCACCTCCAGAATTAGTTCTCGAACTCTCTTCTGAGAACTGGATGCAAGAGTTTAGCTGGAGAGGTGCTCCCTTTCACTCCCCACCTATACACCCGGCTAAGCACAGAGCCAGGCACGCAGCTTTGTCCATCAACAGCTCTTGGATTGACGAAGAAAAGGCTTCTAAAGGGAAAAAATTGTTTTCAATGACTAATGTGCATTAGCAACAAATGAGGTCCCAGGACCCTGAATTCCAAATGGCTTCTCACACAATCAGGTGCTTTCCTTGGTGGTGTCCTGCCTGGGGGGCTCTTCTCCTGAGAACAAGGCCTACCTTCTCCTGTCTCACCCTCTTAGCCAAGAACAGCACCAGACACCTAGAGGTGGAGGGTGGAGGGGCAGACATAGACAAAGGGACAGATAGAGACCCTGAGTGTATTTGTAAAAGGGCACCCAGCCTCTGCAGACCCTGCCATGGCCTGAAATGGATTTCCCTGTTCTACTCATCACTCAGCCTTGGCTCTGCAGGGAAATATATGGGTGAGCTGAGAGCCACACTTACTTCCCTAGTGAGCTTCAGTTCGCCCCCTCACCATCAATCTTCAGGAGGCTGGCTCCCCAAGTGGCTCATTGTTTCTGGTTTTATCTGACACAAAAATAGACTCTTGCAAACATTCCAGTCTTTAGGTCATTGGTTCACAGGCCTTATCCAGCCCTGGCTGAGGTTCCTTCCCCAGGCTCACTCAGGGCACTGTGGCTGCCTGGGCACAGCTGGCTTCATTGCCATTGTGGCTTATTCAACACAGCACGTTCTTCCCTTGGGCTTTTTAGATGATCCTTGGATATGAAGCTATTCACAGACAGCAATGCCAAGCACTCAGACACCTTAAATAGCTGCCAAAGCACAGACCTCCAGGGCCAGTCATGTTCTTTTGGGGGAATGACTCGGTTAACACTCAGGAGAGCCACCATGCCTTCTCAGGGCCCCCAGGGCATATGGCATGGACAGGGCTTTCTTCCCCTAATTCATTCTATGCTATGGGTGTTTGTCTACAAATGTTGCCCTGTCGTTGGAGGGGAAGCTTCTGGTGGGTAGGAGCCAGGTCTGATTCAGCCCCAGGACCTTGCCAGGAAATATAAACAAATTCCCTCCTAGAAAATTTTGTTAAAAGAGGCCTCAGGAAATATTTATTCATTTATTCATTCATTCATTCATTTATGGAAGGATCAACTAAAGAACACCTACTCATGCTACATATTCTAGAAAGCTCATGTTAAATTTGGCCAGGTCGTCAAGAGCTGTTTGTGCAGCCTGTATTCCTTGATCACCACCTCCCATTCTTTTCTCCTGACTTGGATACTGTCATTGTGGACTCTGCTTGCATTGAGAATTGGTGTGAGAAAGAGCCGTGGAGACCCTCCAACTGAGTTTTCGAAGGAAAGCCATCCAGTTCTTGGCACAGTGCCCCATTTTTATCTAAGATTTTTCCTAAACATCTGGTCTGTTGCTATCCTATGGGTGCTGCTACCGCTCAGATTTCCCTATTTGCCTTTGCTGCTAAGAAGTTTATAGACTAATTGCCGGCCCATCACTGGGAATGCATATACAGGAATGCATTTTGAGGATAAATCTTACCTTCTATATTTTTATTTTCATACCTCTATTTTCCCTTTGCCCAATCCCCTACATTTTATTGCATCTTGCTGATTATAAACTGCCCTAGGTTTCTTTTGAAACAAGTTGAGGTCTAAACATATTAATTAATGGATTAACTTATTTTCAAGTTTTATCAGGCCAGGCACGGTAGCCTGTAACCCCAGCACTTTGAGATGGCTTGGGCTCAAGAGTTCGAGACCAGCCTGCGCAATGTGATGAAACTGTTTCTACAAAAACATATATTTAAAAAAAAATAGTTGGATTGACTAGGCATGGTAGCATACTCCTGTAGTCCCAGCTACTCCAGAGGCTGAGGCAGGAGCACTGCTTGAGCCCAGAAGGCAGAGGATGCAGTAAGCTGAGATAGTGCCACTGCACTCCAGCCTGGCCAAAATAAGTAAACTTTTGTCTCAAAAAAAATTTAATATTTAGAAAGTTTTATCCATCTGGAGTTAATTTTTGTATAAAGTGTCAGGAAGGGGTCCAGTTTCAGCTTTCTGCACATGGTTAGCCAGTTTCCCCAACACCATGTTCTGTCAAATGTATTTTTAACAGACTGGGACACCATAACACAGAGATGATAATCATTATTGGAATGTAATGAGGAGAATGTACATATCTTGGGAATTACCATATATGCATGTTCACCTCCTTCACCTCACTTTTCCCACCAACTCAGACTCCAGATCCTTATTCCATTTTTGGGATTCCAGAAATTCACTAGGGATATTCTTCCAAAGATGTATGATACCTCCTTTTCTCTTGCTGATATAATTGCCCATCTGCAACTATATATATAGTATCAAGACCCATGTTCTGATAGTATCACGCTGGTGAGTAAGTTTTAGCACATGAATGGGGAGAGGGGCATTCAGACCATACCAGTTACAGTCCTAGTTTTCAGACTGAGCCTTGGGAAGATATAAGGTGAAAAAAAAAAGAAGAAGAAGAAGAACAGGATAGAAAACATATCTATAGAGCCCTTTCTATGTCCCAGGTTCCTTTTCCATATATTGCTTTGTTTCTGTCTCATGGTTCTGGGGAATCTGTTACATCAGGAGCAGGAGAGTAAGAAAATACTTGAAGTCGAGGAATCGGGTGGTCTAAGACAGTGGCCCTGTGGGAAGTTACATGGAAATGGGCTCTGATCCACTGCGGGGGCTGTGAGCACTCTACTCTCATTTGTATTCCAGCACAACTGCAGACATTCCCGGCCAGACCTGCGTAAAGGAAGCCAGGAAAAGCACACACTGAGGGGCCCCCGTTCTGGACTGTAACGGAGGCAAAAGTGTTAGACTTGCCAAGAAACACTTCTGGGAAGTTCCTGAACTTCCTTTTTCTCCATTTAAAGTTGAAATGACTTCACTATCCTTCACTATCCTTCTTTCCCCCATTGTAATTTAGGAGATACCCAACATGAGCAGACAGTAGGAACAATAGCTCTAAATTATCAAGAGTTTAAATATCATTTTAACACTGGGTACAATTTTAAATGTTGTGCACTGCTTCTATCTAATGTCTCGGTATTTTCCTAGTTTCTTTGATCTTAGTTTTGACTAGAAGCTCTTCTGTGAGGCAGCAAAAGAGTTCAGCTTCCAGAGGTTACCAAGCCTTCCAGAACCATCTTTACACAAATGCAGGTATTAATATGTGACATAAAGTGAACAGATTCACTTTCTTCTTTATGCCACATGATATTAATATCGTAATTCCCAAAACACATCTAAAGTTCAAGGACATATTGTAGCAACTTGACTTTCTGGAGCAAGAACTAATATATGATTCACACAAAAATAAGAACGCTATTAAAAATTGTCAACAGTCTACCAATTAATAGTCACTGCCAAATCATCAAGTACATCATTGTTTTTAAACACTTGATTTAAGTTTCCCATATTCCTGATACTGTCTGAAAACAGGAAATTAGTCCTTCACATCTAGTGTGATAGCTGACACCTACTATGTGTTATACAACAACTGTTACGTAAATAAATGCATCAGTAAATAAAAAGCCCAGAGAAACTGCTTAAAAGACAAAGACAAGGAGATTGACATTTTTTTAGAGAAACTATTGAGGAGGAACACCCTAACACTTATATTCTAGATAAAATAGAATTTTAACTATCATTTTACTGAAACCAAAATTTCCTGGATTTTCACACTAAAAGTATTAGATTCTTAAAATAGGAGTTATTTTTCTTGACAATCACTTATCGTCCTCAGATATATAATGCAAAACACTTCATACCAAATAGCCACCCTTCCAGCGTGTTTGGGAAACATTTTGATATAATGAATATGGCTCTTGTCAAACATGTTATTCTCTATCTAAATGCAAATTCATTTACAAATGACAAAGCAATAAAGAAAATTATAATCATTTTTGCTTAAGTTTTGACACAGGAAGTCATCAAGGACAGCTCAGGGACTCTCTTAGGGGCTCCCAAGAACAAAAGCTAAACTGCAGCACCCTGTCTCTACCTGGAGGGTAGGCCTTCCTCCAGATGGTTCAAGTCAACAGACCCTGCTTTCTCTGACAGTTTTCAAAGGGACCCAGTGACTGATGCTTCTTCCCAGGGTTCCATCCACGCCCCCCTTCCTTCTCACCCTCCATAACTTTCTTAAAAATTCTTATACTCCCAAATCTGTGTGTACATCCTGGACCTTTATTCTGAGTCCTGGCATGTGCCCACTGCCTGTAACACTTTCCTCTGGGTGCCTTCTTTGTCATTTTCTTTACTTTCCTCAGCCACTCTCCGCCCTCCCCGACAGCTCCAGCCACCCAACCCCTGCTCCAAAGCACCTCTTATTCTGTCATATTTCCCACACTGGTTAATAATGGCACCATCCACACAGCCCCCAAAGAGCCTAAAAGTCATTTTTAATTCCTCCCTCCATCACCTTCACTCCCTTTAGCCTAATCAGTCACCACGTCCTGACCCTATATCTTCAAAATACTGCCTGAATTTCTTCATTCTTTTCTCTCCTACCCTGGGCTGGACTATGGCCATTACCATCCAATTCTCTGCTTAGAGTTTCATCCTGCTCTAATTTATCCTCAACATTACCTTCACAATGGCATTTCAAATATGTAAATATGATCGTGTGGCTTACTCCATTGCTTAAAAATGTGTGATGAAGTTCAGAATTTTTAAAGATAATGTAAATGTTTAACGGGACACCATCACTTTGCACAACAAAGCCAGGTCCCTCTGCATGGCCTTCACAGGCAGTTGGTGAGTTTCAGAATCTGACCCTCGACTCACAATTTCCTGTGTGTATCATAGTCAACCATGCCAGCCAGGAATGTTACATGATCGCAGAATATATAAATAAAAGGAGGTGACAATTTTGCCATCCTCAGAAGTAATTAGATGACACTAGAATTCTGTATTCAGAAAAACAGAATTGTACACTGTTTAAAAGTGTAGACTCTCAATGTTGGCTGCGGAGTTTATATCCTGGCTCCTCTACTTACCAGTTTTGAGCAAGTTACATAACCTTCATTACTAAAATAGGAATAATAAAAGTACCTATCTTATAGGGGTTTTGTGGCAACTAAATTAATTAAAATACACAAAGCAACATGACATACTAAATGTTAATATTGTAATGCCCATAATACTTTAGGAAAGATACTAACCAATGGAGCATGACCTGACAAGGTGACCAGAATATGAAGAAAAATTGAGATTATGCCACGTGAAGAACAGATGTAGTTATAAGCAGTTAATAGCAAAGAAATGTTGGCGAGACATTACATGGCAAGACGTACTGAAATATCTGGAAAGCAACCCAGAGTGTTGAACCAGGAACATTAGTGGAACTCTTGGGAAACAAATTCCAGCTCAAATTCTAGAAACACTTTTCATCAAACAGAAATGTCTAACAATAAGAGAGGTTGTCACCAGAGAAAGTGGACTCCCCTCTACTAAAGGTATTTAGCCAACAGCTGGATAACTCCTCATTTACAATATTTCAAAGAAACTGATGCAAAAAATTCAAGGGAGAAAAATGACTTCTAAGGGACTTAGGAGTCTCAGAGGACAAAGGGCTTCATATGTCACCTAACCACAAATAGGTGTTTATAGTAATTATTTTTAGCAAAGTCCACAAAGCATAAATACTCATGGCACAAGCTTAGGTGGATTTGTCATCTAGTTGCCCTTAATAACCCTGTTTACCCAGTGATGGGTAAAATACAGACCTGGGCTGTATCACATCATCTGAAATTATTTCCCCAGCTCCGTGAGTCCTCACACACAACTCTAGACAAGTGCTCACAAGCGCCGGCTGTCCCCGGCTATTCCAGCTGCGTTTCCTTTTGTTCCCATGGAAGTTTCTTTAAAAAGACAATCACTATTTTCTACCTCTACAATTTGCTTGCTGTGTTGCTTTTCATTCATTTAACATGTTTTGAAAGCAATATGGCAAAGGGAATTTGAGAGTTTATTTTGACCACATGTATCACTTTCAAGTAGGTGAAAAAGTTCAGAAACAAAGAAATTGAGTCATCTTTTGACCTTAATACCACTGAAGTTTTAAGATAAATCCATTAGAAAGAGCTACCCGGTTGAATTCCTATGTACCAATAATTTTTAAAAATAAAGAAACAGGCTAAGACCAGCTTAATGGCCAACTCAAAGCCACATGGTCAATAAGGAGGAAAGCAGAGTCAATCATGTGAGTCTGATGTCAAAAATATGCCTGATTCCTACCCTTTAAGCTACACACACACACACTCACGTGCATACGCACACACTCACATACACACACGGACACTCTCACACACTCACATTTGCACATGCACTCACAAAGTCTCACACTCTTACACTCATACACTGTCCCACACACTTGCACACACACTCACACTCACACACACACACACACCCATTCCAGGCTCACTCCCTGCATCATAGAGCCAAGCACGTCTCAGATCTCAAAGGCAGGAGAAACCACTGTGCTATTCTCTGTGGTCCTGAAACATCTTTCACCCCGAGGAACACGCTGAGGCCAGTCTTTGAATTTGAATGTAATATCTGATGTTAGAGTTTGCACTTGCACATTGCTGTCTGCCTGGATTTGTCCACTGGCTCAGGACCACCCAGTGAGGCTCTCCCTCCCTGCAGCTCTGGCACCCTCCAACCCGACTCCTGGCACCTGGCCACTGGCGTTTCCTGACCACCACCTGCACAAGAGGGATGTTACAATTTAGTCATTCAATCGCCCACTTCAGCTGCAGTGTCAAGACATGTTATGCTGGGACTGGTTATGAATGGCACAGCATAAAGTCATGTGTAACTGCAGCCTGACCTTCAGGACCGGGAAATTCCATGGCATGGAATACAAGGAAATGTGTGAAATGTGAGGGGAAAGAATTAAGAAAGCATCCTCTCGCACTGACACTTGAGGGGCAACAGGAACGTGCAGTGATGAATCCTACTGTACCAAGTACCAGCTCCTCCCAGGCCCAAGTCTGGACTTTTCACAGCGGGTTATTCTCCAGCTGCACAGTGTGGACCTTCCACATAAGGAGACCCCAGCCTCCACCCAGAACCCACACAAAATGCTCACCTCAGTGAGCCTATGTGATGGCCTTTCCCAGAAAATCTTTCCACTGCCACTCATGTTCTTTGGTGATCAATTTCCACTTCTTCCAGGAGACCATCTCTAAAGTTTATGTTTGTGATCCCCTTGAAGTGAGATGCTGCAAGCTCTTTCTTGGGTTTACTTACAGAAGATGGAAAGCCACTGATGGATATAAGTAAAGAAGTAAACTAGAATTGTACTGGCATAGATAAACATTAAGAAGAACAAGGGAGAACATGACTTTTTTCTTTACAGGTTGTGAATTAGAATTAGAAAAAGTTCAAACATCAGAGTCAATATGTCCTTCAAGTTACATTGAATTTATAGATTCTTTCTCCATTTTGTCTTCTCAGTTTATTTATTAAAGGCTCCACTTTGTACTGTAGAGTTTCTTAGTATCATTTTGATGGCTGACTCCCACAATATTTTAATACATGTTCCTCTGTCCTCTTTACTTTCTATAAATTGTTCATAGGATCTAAGGGATTAATTATATTGAGGTTAAGGGGTTTTATTTGCAAGACTAAATCATAATTGATATTGTGGTTCTCTTTTTGATGATAAAAATCATTCACGATCACGGTCTCAGTACATTAACCCACTAAGAGTTGCGAAGTGATGACAGTTTATTTCTACTGCCACATCCTCATTAGCTAGGTTAAACATCTCTCCAAAAAGAAAAAAGAAAAAACTTTACTTCACCTACTATTTGGTTTCCCAGTGCTTTCGTTAATAAAAGAAATATAGGATAAAGGATAGACTCTTTTCCTACACTTACCAGGTTTCAGTATAATACACTGATCCTCAAACATCTTCTAATGGTGACCAATTACTTTTTTTTTTTAAAATAGCACCATGAAATTCTGGGTTAAATACATTTGCTGCATTTCTGTCCATTTCAGTTGTTGTCCTGATTGACGCTTACATCGCCCTTTCTTTGCTCCATCTTCAGGATGGTCCCTGAGCTCTTCTGAAGCAAACCTGATAGTCTTCAGATGTCCTGCCGTCTAGTGTAACTCATCTTC
The DNA here is from genome assembly GCA_963574635.1 of Cheracebus regulus. Lineage (NCBI taxonomy): Eukaryota > Metazoa > Chordata > Mammalia > Primates > Pitheciidae > Cheracebus > Cheracebus regulus. The sequence goes on from CAUYQU010092435.1 coordinate 56,158, forward strand.
CATGCTTCCTGCCCCACACCTGGAATCAGCCTCCTCCCTAAGGAATCTTTATTCCTTTTAGGAGCAATGCTGGCATTTTCTCCAACAGTCTTAATCCATCCAGCTTACTGCACTTCTCACTCCACCCCAACCCCATGCCTCCCAGCTGAGATTCAGGGATGCAATGAGGGATGGGAAGATCCTCATGAACACGGTGACAAATAGGTTTAGGCTCCAAGACGGCTGAAGCCCAGGGATGCCTGTCATGTAACAACTTGGTAGAAATAATAGAATGATGGTATTATAACTTGAAATGGCTATTTTGGCACGGCCATAGCAAAAGGTCCTGCTGTAAGGCAAGTCAACGAGTTAGGTGGCAAGTTGAGTATTTCAGGAAAAGCAAGGTGAGAGGCGTTCGGGTCAGACTAACTTGGGTTTGAATCCCAGATCTACACTGAAACACTTGCACGACCTTGGACAAATCACTTCACCTCCCTAAACTGCAGCACCCTCATTCATAAAATGGGTGGAAATAACACATATCTGAGCAGGTTGTCACTGTAACACACATAAAACATAAGACCTATCACATAGCAAGTGCTCAATCAATAAAAACAGTGATGACATTTGACATTTTATTATCGCTGCTAAAATTGACCCAGTGACAGAGGGCAGACTCTAAAGCAGTAGCCGCCAGCCACAGGTGACCACTGAGCTCTCCAAATGTGATTGGTCTGCGTTGAAAAGGGTGTGAGTATAAAATATGCACTGAATTTCAAAGCCTTGGTGAAAGTAACGTAAATTATACCATTATTTTTTCATTTTTATTACATGATGAAATGATAATATTTGGGGCATATTGGGTTAAATAAAATATATTATTAGAATTAATTTTTTCTGTTTCTTTTATTATTTTAACATGGTGCTAGAAAATTTAAAATTACATATGTGCTTCACATTCTACTTCTCCTAGCGATACTGAGAAGATATTTTTGTTTTGTTTTGTTTGCAGTGAAGGAGACCAAATGAATTAAGAATCTATTATAAGCAAGGGTTTGGCGGCTGCTGGGGTGAGACCTGAGGAACTGGAAGGAGTGAGGGGCCTCCTCGAGGTTTCTGGCCGGCATCATTTCTTTCATGGGGGCTATGAACCTGCAATTCTAACACAAAGTCACTTTTAATGACTGCTTCTTAACAGACTGATGTCTACGTTCCCAAGAAAACAGCTACCTGCATTGGCTGCTTTTCCCTGTGGGCAAAGAGGCAGGTCTTCTGGGTCTTGATAGCAGATGTCGGACAAAGTCACCAAATCTGTTCCTTTGAGAGAAATAATTTATATTTATTAGAGCCTATCACATTCCAGACATTGAACATGTCTTTTTGCTTCATGGCAAAACACTTGTTGGAGGCAGCTATTACAACCTTCATTTCACAGATAAAGACGTTGAGATTCAGAGGCCGATCAGCTTACCCCATGTCACATAGCAAGGAAGGAACAGAAGTGAGAGGTAAAACAAGGCCTCTGCCTTCTCGATCCATGCTTCCTCTCTGTGAATTGGGTTGTCTTTTAGGAGTATATGTGTGGATTGGAGAACTCAAGATCCTAAATTCTGTCAGTCACTCATGTGGATTGGAGAACTCAAGATCCTAAATTCTGTCAGTCACTCATCTAAAGTGGTTTCTCCCAATGCCCTGAGTTCAAAGTCCCTAATTTAGAACTCAAGAATCTATATGCTACGAAATGTAGGAGATGCAAGCTCTTCAACTATTCTAAGTTATTTATGTTCTTTACAGAGCTTCCTTGGCACCTGAGTCATCCTATCAAACATTTTCAGGCAATTCTGAAAGCATCGATTTTTTTTAAAAGAATAAGTATCTAATTTAATATTTCTCAAGAGTCTTTCACCATGGAATCCAAGCAATTTGACCTGATCTGGTTTCTCTTTGACCTGTAGCCATTTAAAGAGAATCATTAATCCTGTTAACTGATTTTTTAAAATATATCTTTAAGTATAACCCTTCAGCGAGTCAGAGTAGGATTTAGAATTTAAAATACCTTTTCCTTTATCTGATTAGCGTCTTTTGCATTGTAAAAGTCTGCTTTTACTATAGGATCCATTTGCTTCTAAGTGGCCTTTAACCTGAAACCTTAAAGAAAAAAACTATCCAGAAAAAACAAAAAGTATCCACTCTCAAGGTTGTGAACTGGCCCAGAGTATCTCCGACAAATGCCAATATTCAATGATTTCTCCGAATTATGTCTCAAATCCCTTCAGCCAGGCTAACACTCTTAATTTAGCACGTTAGGAATCAGGCAAAAAATATGTCCAAAACTCTTAAATGAAAAAAGAATTAAAGATAAAAAAAATTTTTTAAACTCTAATAAACATCTAAAAAGATAATAAAAGTCATTATTAATCAAAGAAATGAAAATTTTCAATAAAATGCTATTACACACTCACTAAAAACTAGAATGAAAATTTGGGTAATGTTAATTTTTTGAAAGATTTAGAGTAACTGTTAACTATTGTGCTCAATCAGTTATAATATAAACTTGTAAAATCACATAGAGGAAGGTTTTGGCAGTTTCTAATAATACAATTTAAAATACACATATTCTATATCCTATCAATTCATGTGATGAAATATTATATGGTAATAATAAAAATTGATGATTACCAGAGAGCCAAATCATACAGAATGACACTGAGGAATATTAAAAATAGAATACTATAAACATAATGTTTCAAATATAAAATTACAAATAATATTATAAGATATAAAAATTATGTATTGACTGATTCAAAGTTTGCAGATTTTAAAAACTTATGAAATGAATCTATAGTACTGAAAAAGTAGAACAGTGGTCATCCCTGGAGAGCCAGTGGACAATGGAAGGTGAATAAAAAGGGCTGTGAGTCAGCTGCAACTCTGTTTCTTACTTGGACGCTGGTTTTACAGGTGCGTTCAGTTTATAAACATGTATTCAAATGCACACTAAGGTTTGTAGACTTTTCACTTTTTTTTAATTTTATTTTTTTATTGCATTTTAGGTTTTGGGGTACATGTGAAGAACATACAATATTGTTGCATAGGTACACACGTGGCAGTGTGATTTG
>CAUYQU010092436.1:0-62790 GCA_963574635.1 Cheracebus regulus
CTACCGGCAGTCCTCTCCAATTCATGCCCAAATATGGCAACAGAGACAGCCAGGCCGACATGCGGCTCGGCGCCATCTTTGTTGTGTAATCAGGCGGGCCGGCGCCATCTTAATGGCGCAGCTAAATTTTGCTCCCACACCAGCTCACAGTCCTTGCTCTGCGAAGCCATCTTGCTCCAAACCAACTCATGGAGCTCTTGTTCCAGTACCTGGCACTCCAGAAAGCTCAGCTGTTACTTTAGGACTAAGTATTGCAAAGGACTCACAGCTTATTCGTGTACTATTCACTGGCACAGGAAACACTTTTATTAATGTGGTGTTATTTTTCTCCCTAGAAAGTCTCATTGAGCTGGTAAGTATTAGGGTCCCTGCTTTAAAAAATAAAATCTCCACATAATTCTCATGTGTAGTCAGGGTTATTAAGCACTGATTTTTTTTTTTTTTTTTTTTTTTTTATACAGAGTCTTACTTTGTTGCCCAGGCTGGAGTGCAGTGGCATGATCTTGGCTCACTGAAACTTCTGCCTCTCAGATTCAAGTGATTCTCTTGCCTCAGCCTCCTGAGGCTGGGATTACAAGCATGTGCCACCATGCCTGGCTAATTTTTGTATTTTTAGTAGAGACAGGGTTTCACCATGTTGACCAGGCTGGTCTTGAACTCCTGATCTCAAGTGATCCACCCACCTTGGCCTCCCAAAGTGCTGGGATTACAGGCGTGAGGCACTGCGCCCAGCCAGCACTGATTTTTAAAAGTACTCATGGTTCTTCTCACTTACAATTGTGAATGTCTTCTGTCCTTCATTCACTGTAACATACCTATAGGCAGAGATGTACATTGTTTACACTTCCCTGTATCTTCCCCAAAGCCCTGTGTCTGGAGGCCACTGTCAATCTGAAAGGATGAGGTGAGTGTTCTGTGGAGTCACCTACATCTATAGGGAGAAAAATCACTCTCCATGAAATGGTTAAGACAGAAATGGGGGACCAGGTGCGGTGGCTCATGCCTGTAATGCCAAGGCTGAGGCGAGCAGGTCACCTGAGGTCAGGAGTTTGAGAGCAGCCTGGCCAACATGGTGAAACCCTGTCTCTACTAAAAATACAAAAATTAGCCTGATGTGGTGTCAGGTGCCTGTAGTCCGAGCTACTCAGGAGGCTGAGGCAGGAGAATTGCTTGAACCCAGGAAGGTGGAGGTTGCAGTGAGCCAAGATCGTGCCACTGCACTCCAGCCTGGGCGACAAGAGTGAGACTCTGTCTCAAAAAAATAAAAATAAAAAAGAAACGGGTAGCTGTTGCTGACTGCAGTAACACACAGCACTGATGCATTTAATCCCACAACAATCCTGTGCTGTCATTACTTCACATCCCCATTTGATGGATTAGGAAGGTGGACGCTCAGGGAAGCTAAGTACTGCACCCAAAATGAAGCCAGAAGTCCAGTCTCTCTTTAAGGATCACTATACTTCCTACAAGCTCTTTGAGGGGACCTGGAAGTATAACATGGTAGGCACTCCATAAATATTTGTTGAAGGAAAGAAGAAAGAAAAATGATAATAGTCTAGACCTGAACATATTGAATTTTCATAGAGAAGAAGCAAATCTGGAAAATTATCTCGGTTGAATTGTACAGAACATGGCTTCCTCTTCTCTTTCTTTCTTTTTTTTTTTTCATGAGTCTCACCGTGTTGCCCAGGCTGCAGTGCAGTGGCGCGATCTCGGCTCACTGCAATCTCCACCTCCTGGGTTCAAGCAATTCTCCTGCCTCAGCCTCCCAAGAAGCTGAGACTACTGATGCCTGCCACCACCGCTGGCTTTTTTAAAATTATTTGTATTTTTAGTAGAGATGGGGTTTCACTATGTTGGCCAGGCTGGTCTTGAACTCCTGACTTTGTGATCCACCTGCCTCGGCCTCCTAAAGTGCTGGTATTACAGGCACGAGCCTCCGCGCCTGGCCGGAACATGGCTTCTAAGGGATAGGAATAAGTGTTATGGGGTTTGTTAGGGTGTGGATTGGGTGACCAGATGTCCTGTTTGCCTGGGCCAGTCCCAGTTGATGCTGTTGGAATGAGAGAAAAGGTCTCTTTTCATCGTCTGTGTTCGGATGATAAATTAGACGGTCACTCTGAGTCTAGAAATGCTGTGGAAAGAGGCGGGCTCTCTAAGTGCAAAGGGCAGCACAGGGAAGTAGTGTCAGATTCACTGGCACTTCCCTGAGGTCAACTTCCTCCCTCTTGTGACGCATGAGTATTAGGATGGTTCGGTGCTGTGTGAAGTGGTCTCTTGCCTCTGCTCTGTGAAATGGATCCCAGGGGTCCTTTCTCTTCTGGGAGCTTCCTAGGCACTCTGGTAGGTTTGGTGACTGCATGAGATTACCCCGGGCAGTTGGGATTTCAGCTATGGGCCTCATCACCCTGAGAAGCACACCGATGGTCATCATCACATCTCCCGCTGATTTAAGGTCTGAAAATATAGGGTTATCACTCAGAAAACCAGAATCCTTGCCTCGGCACTTACTAGTTTTCTCACTGTGCTTGCTCTCGCTCTGTCTGTGTGTAAAACCTCTTCTTTATTAAAAAAAACTGCAAATAATATCAACCACAGTGATGTAGGGATGCTGACTTATAATAAAATGATGGGAAACCACTTGACAAACAGTAGTCCATGTAAAGGTTCAACGGCAATTGCTGGCATGGAGCATGTGCCAGGTATAGCTCAAAAGTCAGGTTATTATCCTAAGGCTTCGTTTCCCTAGAGATGACCATGACCTTGCTTCCTATTTACTTCCTGGGTCGAAAGAGTTTGAGCTCTTTTGCAAGCTCATCTGACGATATATGTCCCCAAACATCGCAGAGGCCAGGTGTTTTCCACAGATCAGTGGAATTCCCCCGCTGCAAAACTTCCTCCTGCTACCGTTCTGCCAAAGCGCGAGGTTGCTGACCTTCAGGAAGACACATCTTAGGGGTCTCACTTTGCCCTCATTGGCATGTCTAAGGTGGGAGAAGAGGGGAAATTTGACTGTCATCCAGGTGTTAGAGGCTATTGTGAAAAACCGCTATCTTACTGATGTAGGAAATGACATACTGTATACTTCATCCTGACGTATATAACTTGTTGTGGTAATTAAATTGTATTTAAAAAATTGCAGAGAATATGAAAAATGCTTTTTAATGGACTCATTTGACTTAATTTCCTTTTTTTACTTTCCAAAAAATAATCATTTTTTAGAAACAGGGTCTCCCTCTGTCACTGGGGCTGCAGTGCAGGGGTGCGATCATATCTCACGGTAGCCTCAAACTCCCCGGCTCAAGCAATCCTCCCACCTCAGCCTCCGGAGTATCTGGGACTACTGACTTGTGACGGCATGCACAGCCTAATTTAATTTTCAAAAATTGTGCATTTTCAAGGTGTGCAGCATGATGTTTTGATATACATATACACAGTTAAATGGTTCCAACAGTCAATGGTGCAAAAGTAATTACAATTTTTGCCATTCACGTATCACAGCCGTTTCTGCTGCAGCAGGTGAAGTGGATGTTCAGCCTGTCTCCATGGAAGACTCTGTGTCTCGCTCGGGGTGGCTGCAAAAACCAGCCTGCGTTTCCTAGAATCGTGGCCTCCCACACCAGCGTCCCTGGCTGCTGAAGCCTGTAGGGGGCGCTGTGGGCTCTCCTTTAAGCAAATAGTGATTGGAAGTGGATAGTGCCCAGGGTGCTCTAGGACCAAAAAAACAAGGACTAGGAGGATTCAGACTTCAGGCTGATTGGGAAAATCCCACGTCTCCCTTTTCCTTTTGAATGTCTGTACCTTTCATTTATGACGCTGGTAAATAAATGAGTGAAATTTAGAGCTGGCCGTTTCTAAATCTTTTACAACTGCCCCTCCCGGGTTCTCTGTGTTTGCAGCTGTACATGCTAAAGGTCAGTAGGGTTTAAAGCACCTTTTTACCTCCTTGCCCCTTAGGAGCCCAAGCTGGTTCTGAAAAAAGTGTCCAGCAGGGAAAGGTCTGCACCAACCTACCCACCATCACCCCAAATAAACCAGGGCCCAGAACTTTGCATTGCTGGCAGCTCCTGTACCTGACGGGCTGCACTTTGGGTTTTGGAGAGGCGTCCTTTCCAGCCGGTTACTAAGGCTGGTGCTGCCTCCAGGCTTGTTATCAGGAGGAGAACAGTTTAAACAGGGCTTATCACTGTGTATTCAATCAAGGTTTATGAGGGCTGATAAAGATGTCACCTAGTTGCTTCGTGTGTTCATTAAAACTCTATTCCCTGGTGGAGATAGAAATGCAAAGGGATTTGTTTTAAAATTTCTTAAACAAAAATTTTGGAGTAACTACATGTTGTTCTTTTGATAAAGATGGCGCTGTGACTAAGCCCATCTGTGTGATCAGACCCAAAAAGGAGTGAGGACGGTCCTCTCCAGCAGCTCTCCTTGCAGCAGTGCATTTGACCTTCACCTTCCCTGACAATACAGCACTGTCTTTAATACCATAGGTTATCAAAATTGCTTATTTAAGAATTCAATGAACAGCACCACCCTTGGTCTAGGTGCAGCAATAAGCCATTGTGTGCTTTTAATTTTGTGTCCTTTTATATTACTGGATCATTATAACAAAAAGATATTTGTTTTTAGTCTCTTATTTTAATAAAAGATTTCTAACTAAATGTATTTGACATAGTCCCCCTTTCATAGTCCCTCTTCCTCTTTTATTAGATAGAAGAAAAAAGCAAAATAGCCCACATTTCCTTTACTCAATCCATAAATGTGTACATCTCACTAGAGCTGCAGGGAGCATAGGGCAAGAAATGGGCCCTGCTCTGAATGGCTTTGTGTTCCATGAGCCTAACTGCTGCTTTATAATGAGACCCAACATCTCTCAATGGCTCATTGAATATATTTTCTGTTTAATATTACTAAAGAAGAATTGCAAAATGGAGTGTAAAAAACGTTTTAACTTTTCAGGGTTTCCCCCCACCTCCAGTTCAAAAGGCACCATTGTTTGGTTACATCTTCTTCTTTTTTTTTTTTTTTTGGTACCATTTTTTTTTTTTTTTACTGAGACAGTCTTGCTCTATTGCCCAGGCTGGAGTGCAGTAGAATGCTTTAGGCTCACTGCAACCTTCGCCTCCCAGATTCAAGCAATTCTCCTGCCTTAGACTCCCAAGTAGCTTGGGTTACAGATGCATGCCACCACACTCGGCTAATTTTTTGTATTTTTAGTAGAGATGGGTTTCACCGTGTTGGCCAGGCTGGTCTCAAACTCCTGACTTCGTGATCTGCCCACCTCGGCCTTCTGTTGACATCTTCTAGCTCTACACCTAATAATGCTACTTGACCAGTTAAAGATAGGGATTTGCTAGCAGGCTACATTAGAATTTACCTGCATCCGAACATTTTAAAAAAACAACATTCAAGTTTATTAAACAAATATTTAAAAGTATTATAATTTATTTTTTTTTGAGATGGAGTCTTACTGTGTCACTCAGGCTGGAGTAGAGTGGCACGATCTCAGCTCACTGCAACCCCCACCTCCCAGGTTCAAGCGATTCTCCTGCCTCAGCCTCCTGAGTAGCTGGGATTACAGGTGTGTACCACATCCGGCTAATTTTTGTATTTTTAGTAAAGATGGGGTTTTGCCATGTTGGCCAGGCTGGTCTCAAACTCCTGACCCCAGATGATCCACCTGCCTTGGCTTCCCAAAGTGCTGGGATTACAGGTGTGAGCCACTGCGCCCAGCTCATAAAATGTTTGACTTTCAACAGCTTCAAGGCTTATGTTGCTTCCAAATTTTGCATACAGCTGAACTTTCAAATCTGCTGACACCCGCTGAATTGATTCCACTCTGGATTCTAAGGTGTCAGTTTCCTTTTGCAAATGTTTCTTTGGTTTTTCTAACATTTCTTGTGTTTCTTCTTGAGAATGGCTAGTGAAAACATCATCAATTTGATAAGGTGTCATTAAGCAGTTATCATCTGCAAGCATGACGTCATCACAAGCATCTTCTAAGCTTTGGAGTTGCTTCTTTTTTACTTCTGATGTATGTTTTTGTTGTTGTTTTTGTAGAGGCAGGGTCTCCCTATGTTGCCCAGGCTAGTGTCAAACTCCTGGGCTCAGGTGATCCACCTGCCTGGCCTCCCAAAGTCCTGGGATTACAGGTGTGAGCCATTGAACCTGGCCTTCTCTGATGTATGTTGCCCATTAACTGTAAGTGTCTTGGGGGATAAAATCACTTGCTCATTTAATATTATTTAAATTTAATTTTTTTTCTTGAAACTATGGACATGTCTTGTCTCCACCACTGGGGGTCAGGCTCAGTATGGGGAATTTCTGCTCATCCCATCCTACAATGCAGTTCCTGGGGCAGCAGAGGGAAGAGGAATTAAGTGGACTGAGTAATGAGGAAGGATGGGAAGGTCGAGGTAGTGGGATGGGGAGGGGTGGAGAGAAGCTGGGAAGTCAAAGGGAAGACTGGGGAGAAATGGGACTGCAGGGAGAAGTTAGAAGGAGGCAGCATTCAGGTTCAGACCGCAGGAAAATTCTAGCGTTGAGGGGAGGAATGCTCATGACTTGTTTGTGTTAGACGGTGGCCAAATGCTGCAAGGTCCTTGATGAAATTGCTCATTCTCTTAGGTTGCATCTCCCCAGAAGAAGACACTGAAACAAAGATTTCAGGGCAAGTCGTTTGAGAGGAGACTTCAAGAAGCATCAGGGTCGATCCCAGCACTTTGGGAGGCCAAGGTAGGAGAATTGCTTGAACCTAGGAATGCAGGACCAGCCTGGGCAACATAGTGGCATGCTGTTTCTAAAAATAAAAATAAAATAAAATAAAATAAAATAGAAAGAAAGGAAGAAAGAAAGAAAGAAAAGAGCCATCTGAAGCAATAATATGGTAATATCCTGGTTATCGGTCATTGTCTTTAAAACAACTTTCCATTGATATCTTCTGGGGAGAACAGGAGAGCACTAGTGTCAGAACTTGCAGAATAGGTGTCAACCAGCTTGGAAGAAAGTTCTGGAGATGAGAGAGCAATCATTTTTTAGGTTGAACCACATAAGTTTGCCATTCTTTGGTCAAAAACAGTAGAATGATTTCACTTGGTTTCACTTATAAGAAAAGTTCCATCTCTAACATTCTTGATGGGGACTGTGTGCAGAAATATGGGCATTGACAAGTCAGAATTAAAAAGTAATCTAGAAGGGCTGCACTCTGAATATAAAAAGTCTTAGGAGTATTTAAACCAGTTTGTTTTACTTATGTTTTCCTTCTTTATACATATAACAAGAATAATAGTTTTAAAAACATTATTTAAAGCCCTATTTGTAGCTTGAAAAAAATTCTTGCAGTAAAAGCATTTGCAAAAGTATGAAATAAAATTTGACATGACAAGGAAGCACTGTATCATTAATTGGCTTTACTTCCTTAGTGACATAAAATGATGACATCATAGCAGTCAAAAAGTGTCTCAGATTTGGTGAAATATGATTTATTCCCCCATGGACCTCAGAGGCAGAGAGTGAGGTTAATCGTAATTCTTGGTTTCAGGTCATATTTTCACCAATGGTTTGTGCTAGACCTATCTTGGATTTTATCATCAAATATTGGGTGATAATTATCTCACCCATATAGATAATGGAAGTGAGAAATGGGGATAAGAGGGAAAATTAGGGTGAGATATTCTAAAACCTTCCTGGTTTTAGATGTTGCAAATATCTTCTCCTATTTTAATCTTTCTTTTAACTTAATCTATAGTATATTTTGTTAAACAAAAATTCCTAATTTTGATATAATTGAGATTTTTGACATAGTTGCCTTAGAGCTTATGTTTTTGAAGTTTTGTTTAAGGAGTCTTCTTCCTCTAGGTCACAAAGATTTTCTCCAACCTTTTCTTCTTTGGACTTTATAGTTTTATCTTTCATTCCTAAGTTTTCAGTCTGTCTTGAGTCCACCTTTGTTTGCAGTATTGGGTGGGGATTGAGTTTTATTTTCCATATAGTGAACAAGTTTTTCCCAGGCATCTGCAAAACAGACTTTCCACCATTCACTATGGTACTACCTTTATCATATGCTAAATTCCCACATATGCATGGGGCTATATTTGAAGTCTCCTTGGGTTCCATTGGTCAGTTTGTGTGTTCATGAATACATTACTACACTGCTTTTATTATTATACCTTTTAAATATATCTTAATATATACTATAATAAGTATCTCTCTTCAATCTTTTATAAAGCCAATTAGGACTTTGGGAGGCTGAGGAAGGCAGATAACTTGAGGCCAGGAGTTTGAGACCAGCCTGGACATTATGGTGAAATCCTGTCTCTAACAAAAATACGAAAAATTAGCCAGGCAAGGTGGCACATGCCTGTGGTCCCAGCTACCTGGGAGGCTGAGGTAGGAGGATCCCTTGAACCTGGGTGGCAGAGGTTGCAGTGAGCTGTGATTGCACCATTGCACTCCAACATGAGTGACAGATTGAGACCCTGTCTCAAAAGAAAGAAAGAAAGAAAGTTAGGTATTTTTGGTGGATACCACTTCCATATAAATTTTAGAATGTGTTTATTGAATTTCTTAAAAAGTCCAATTGGAATTGCACTAAATTTATAGATTAATTTGGGGGAGAATTCAGGCAATCAATCCAAGAGCATGGCAAAGCTCCCCATTAATTCAGCTCATTTTGTATATCCCTTGTTAGAGTTTAAAATGTTTTCCATCAGAAGATTTATGAAATCTTGACTTAGTAACTTCTCAGTTACTGTATATTTTTTGTTGCTATTATGAATAATACAATTTAAAAAGTGTTTCCTAGATGGTTATCATTAGTTTAGAGCAGAGATAGGCACACTTTTTCTGTAAAGGGCCAGATAGTAAATATTTTAAGCCTGGCAGCCATGTAAGGTCTCTGTTACATATTTTTCTTCTTCTTCTCCTCCTCCTCCTCCCCCTCCCTCTCCTCCTCCTCCTCCTCCTCCTCCTTCTTCTTTTTTTTTTTTTTACAACCCTTTAATAAATGTAAAAACCATTCTTAGCTAGTGGGGCCTCACAAAAACAGGCCTTAGAGGGCATTTAGCTGACAGCATCTTAGTTTTCTAGTTGCTAGTATAGAAAAATGGTATTGACTTATGTACATTGCTCTTTTATTATTTAGCATTGCTGACCTCTCTTATTAGTTCTAATGATTTTCCTGATTGTTCTATTAGTTTTTCTACATAGGTGATTATATAATCTTTTAATAATACAATTTTTATGTCTTCCCTTTTAATTCCTACTCCTATTACCTCTTTTCTTCTTGTAGGGTTGGCCAGGACTTTTCCTTGTAATGTTCAACAGATGTAGTGACAGTGGACAGTCTTATCTTGTTCTTATCTTAAAGGAAATACATCTAAACTTTTTTCTTAACTATAATGTTTACTGAATACTTTGGTCTATTACTTTTACAAAGTTAAGGAAGTTTCCTTCTATTCCTAGTTTGCTAGGGATTTTTTAAAAAAAATCATAATTAAGTGGTGACTTTTATCTCAAACTTTTCATCATTTGAGATAATGCAATTTACCCTTTGTAGGCTACTAAAGAGGTAAATTAATTTGATCAATTTCACAGATTGAACCATCCTTGCATTTCTAAGATAAACTTCAATTGATCAGCATTCAATTAGCTATTGTTTTATTTAAGAATTGTACATCTACATTTCTAAGGGTAAGAGGCCTCTAATTTTCTTTTCTTATCATGTCCTTATCTGACATTGAAATCTAGATTACACAGGTCTCACAAAATAAACTGTGAACCTGTTTTATTTTCTGGCACAACTTGTATAATATAAGAATTAACTGTGCTTTCAAAGTTTGCCAGACTTCCTCTGTAAATTATTTCATAAAGTCTTTTTTTGTGAGGGAGGTTTTGTTAACTACCTGTTCAATTTCTTTCATGCTTATTGGCTTATTTAAATTTTCTATTTTTTCTTGCACCAGTTTTCTCATTTTTTTCCACCTAGGAATTTATCCACTTCATTCTGGTCATAAAATGTATTAGTGTTAATGATATTTCTATAATTATTTTCTAATCTATTATATTTATTCTTTTCAGTCCTTTATTTTATTCATTTAATATTTTTTCTTCATCAGTCTTGCAAGATGTTTGCTACATTATTAGTCTTAAAAGAAAATAGCCCTTTAGTTTTGTTAAGATTCTCTTATTTTTGCCCCTGACTTTATTTCTACCCTTCTCTGTATAATAATTTCCTTCCTTTTTGCTTTTAAAAATTTGTCCTGTTATACTTTACTTAATTTTTTGAGTTGAATCTCACTGGTGTATAACCTTTCTTGCTTCTTGGTAGAACTGTGTGGCCAGGTGTGGTGGCTCACGCCTGTAATCCCAGCACTTTGAGAGGCCAAGGTGGGTGAATCAGTTCAGGTTAGGAGTTCGAGACCAGACTGGCCAACATGATGAAATCCTGTCTCTACTAAAAATACAAAAATTAGCTGGGCATGGTGGTGCTTGCCTGTAATTCCAGCTACTTGGGAGTCTGAGGCGGAGATGAGAATCACTTGAACCCAGGAGGCTGAGGTTGTAGTGAGCTGAGACTCTGGGTGACAGAGCGAGACTCTGTCTCAAAAAAATAAAAAAAAGACTTGTTTAAAAATATTAGCAGTGTTCTCCAAATTTTGACATGAATCCCTGTTACCATTTAATTCTAAATATTTATTAATTAAAAAAATCAAGTTGTTAAAAATGTTATTTAGTTGGAAAACAGTATTATTTTGTAATATACTTTTTAGTTTCAATGTATATAGTATTTTAAAGCAACTATTTTGTTTTTAAGTTTTAATTGTGTTATTTTATGAATTTGTTGAAGCTATTTTTATGGTCTAATAAATAATCTTGTTTTGTAAATGTTCTACATGCACATGAAAAGAATGTGTTTCTATGTTTGTTGAATGTAGAGTTTACATATTTTCTTTTTCTCTCTTTCTTTCTTTTTTTTTTTTTTAGATGAAGTCTTGCTCTGTCCCCCAGGCTGGAGTGCAGTGGTGCGATCTTGGCTAACTGCAATCTCTGCCTCATAGGCTCAAGCAATTCTCCTGCCTCAGCCTCCCAAGTAAACTAGGATTATGGGTGTGTGCCACCACACCTGGCTAATTGTTGTATTTTTAGTAGAGACAGTGTTTCACCATGTTGGCCAGGCTGGTCTCAAACTCCTGATCTCAGGTGATCTGCCCACCTTGGCCTCCCGAAGAACTGGCCTGAGCCATCGTGCCTGGCCGAGTTTATGTATTTCTTTTCTTTCTTTCTTTTTTTGAGATGGAGTTTTGCTCTTTTTGCCCATGCTGGAGTGCGATGGCACAATCTCCACTCACCACAACCTACACCTCCCGGGTTTAAGTGATTCTCCTGCCTTAGCCTCCAGAGTAGCTGGGATTACAGGCATGCACCACCACGCCCAGATATTTTTGTATTTTCAGTAGAGATGGACAGGGTTTCTCCATGTTGGTCAGGCTGATCTCAAATTTTTGACCTCAGGTGATCCATCTGCCTCAGCCTCCCAAAGTGCTGGAATTTCAGGCATGAGCCACCGTGCCCAGCTGAGTTTATATATTTCTAAAAGTTTGAGGTTGTTAACTGTATTGAATGTCTCTTATTTTCTTTTTTATTAATCTGTTAGTTTCTGAAAGTGGTATGTTAAAATTTCCAAGTATAATCTGTTTTTCCTCAGAGTTCAGTCAATTATTCATTGCTTTATATATCTTGAGATTGTTTTGTTAAGTGTATATGTGTTTTTGATGGTTACGTCTTCTTTTCTTTTTTTAAACTTTATTTTGGCTGGGCATGGTGGGCTCACACCTGTATTCCCAATACTTTGAGAAACTGAGGTGGGATTTAGATTTAATTCTTAATTTTTGGTTCTAAAATGTATAACCTATTTATTTTTACTTTTTAAAACTTGATGTTCTCAGCCAGGCACGGTGTCTCACACCTGTGGGAGAATCACCTGAGGTCGGGAGTTCGAGACCAGACTGACCAACATGGAGAAATCCCATATCTACTAAAAATACAAAAATTAATAGGGTGTGGTGGCACATGCTTGTAATCCCAGCTACTTGGGAGGCTGAGGCAGGAGAATCGCTTGAACCCATGGGGGGTTGCGGTGAGCCAAGATTGCACCATTTCACTCCAGCCTGGGCAACAAGAGCACAGCTCTGCCTCAAAAAAACCCAAAACAACAACAACAAAAAAATATGCTGTTCTTTTTTAAAAATGGAATCTTGCTATATTGCCCAGGCTAGAGTGCAATGGCTAGTCACAGGTGACCATAGTGCACTGCAACCTTGAACTCCTGACCTCAAAGCAATCTTCTAGACTTAGCCAAGTAGGTATGTGCCACCATGTGTAGCTGTTACCAGATTTTTAAATTTATAAAGTATACACTTGCTTACATGAACAATTTAAGCAATTTGAAGGGCTATAAAGTTAACATTCTTCCCCTTCCTCATCATCAGTCTCTGAGATAATTAAACACTTTTCTTACAAACATATACACCTATAGAAGCTTCTACCTCTCAAATCATTACCTTGAAAGTTTTTTTGGTCTTGTTTTGGTTTGAGATGGAGTCTTGTTTTGTCACCCAGGCTGGAGTGCAGTGGCTTGATCTCAGCTCACTGTAACCTCTGCCTCATGGCTTTAAGCGATTCTTCTGCCTCAGCCTCCTGAGTAGCTGGGATTACAGGCATGTTCCACCACACCCAGCTATTTTTGTATTTTTAGTAGAGACAGGGTTTCACCATGTTGGCTGGGCTGGTCTCGAACCCTTGACCTCAAGTGATCTGCCCGCCTTGGCCTCCCAAAGTGTTGAGATTATAAGCGTGAGCCACTGCAACTGGCCTTGCAAGTTGTATTTATTTTTATTTATTTATTTATTGAACCCCACAAGTTGTTTTTCAAAAGAAAGCATGATACTTATAGCTGTCTCATCAGACTAATATTTATAATTTAATTCATTGTTTTCTTAGAAAAGTAATATTTTGGCTGGGGGCAGTGATATGGGCCTGTAGTCCCAGCTACTCAGGAGGCTGAGGCTGGAGAATCCCTTCAGCTTAACACTTTGAAGCAGTAGTATTCTATGACTGCACCTGTAGATAGCCACTGAACTCCAACCTGGGCAACACAGTGAAACCCTGTCTCTAACAATAATAATTAAAAATAACATTCTGTGATATGGATGTTCTACAATCTATTTATTCTCTTACTCATACACTAGTTTTTTCCAGCTTTTGTGAATATAAATAACAGTAAACCAGCAACAAATATCCTTGGATCAGTGGAAATGGATAGAGTCCAGAAATAGTTCAAAGAATATATAGCAACTTGATACATCATAAAAATAGTATTTCACTTCAATGAAAAAAAGACTGGGCATGGTGGCTCATGCTTGCAATCTTAGCACTTTGCGGGGCCAAGGTGAGAGGACTGCTTGAGCTCAAGAGTTTGAGACCAACCTGGGCAACATGGTGAAACCCCATCTCTAAAAACACAAAAAATTAGCTGGGCATGATGGCGCACACCTGTCGTCCCAGCTACCTGGAGGACTGATGCAGGAGGATCGATTGGACGCTGGAGGTTGAGGCTGCACTGAGCCAAGATCGTGCCACTGCGCTCCAGCCTGGGAGTGAGACCTTGTCTCAAACAAAGCGAAACAAACAAACGAAAAGATGATTTATTTAATAAGTAATGCTAGCGTAACTAGCAATTTCCACAAGGAACAAAAATAACACTTCTTTTTTACACCATGTATAGAAATAAGCTGCAGATACAATAAATGTAAAATATTAGAAGACAATTTAGCAGACTATTTTTAAATAATTTCACAGTTGGGAATTTTTTCTTTTAGAAATTTTGGAAACTTTAAAATCATAAAAGAAAAAACATGAACAAGTTTAAATGTATAAAAAAATTAATGTTTAGGCCAGCCATGGTGGCTCACGCCTGTAATCCCAGCACTTTGGGAGGCCAAGGCGGGTGGATCACCTGAGGTCAGGAGTTCAAAAACCACCCTGGCCAACATGGTGAAACCCTATCTTTAAAATAAATAAATAAATAAATGTTTTATGTCTCCACATGACACAGATAACTTTAAAGTTTTTCACATGTCATTTTAAGGACAAATAAATGTTCAGGTCTTACATTCTGTCTGATGAGGAATGGTGGAATCTTATTACTACAAAGTTTATATAACTATATCTGTATATAACCACACCTAACTATATATCGATACCTATATAACTATATCTGATACATTGTAATGGGATTTTGTTCTAATAATTATATTTCTCAAAATTGCATCTCTAAAATCTGAAAATTTAACAGTACTTCTCTTTGGGAGTTACTGTGAGGAAAAGAGTTACATAGTTGACACCGTTCCTCATTCTACAATATTTACACATATGGGTGTGGGTTGGACTTTCTTTGAGAGGGGATTTTGGAAATTTCATTAAGTAAGTGATGGAACTGGTGTGATGGCCGAAGATAACTGAAGGGTCATTAGAGTTCTTTTGTTTGGCTTTTAGGTGGCAAAAAGTTTAGCTGAGGCTGACATATAAATATACAATTGGATATTTCTTTTAAAAACTTGACTTTGCTAACAGACACCAGATTTTTTTTCCCTTTGTTCTGGATGATGAGTTGTAAATGGATCTATAAAAAAAGTATTGATTTGTTCCACTGGCACACTAAAGGGGCATTCAGTGTTTTAAATCTTTAACAAGACATTTATTGCCCTAATCACTAAAATCAGTGGTTATAAATTAGGATGTTTCCTGCGAAGTTAGGTTTATAACCAGCTTCTTGTTTAATCAGGAACTTTAAAGCTGATCTAGTGTTGGTTCCATCTCATCTGTGAAATGAAGACACTGGGGCCAGAGGGATTAAGTCACTTCTCGGAGTTAATGAAGAGCAAAGCCTGGACTAGAACCTTCCTGCTGTTTTTAAGAATTCTTCATAGGGAACCAGGGATGCCACCAACAGGGGGCAGAAGAAGACTAGTTCAAAGGCATTTGAAGTGGGAATATAATAATGTCTCCCCAAAGGTTTCCTGCTGCAGTTGCAAACTGTATTTTATGGGCATTATCCACTTCTGGACAATTTCTGTTGCTTCCTTGGAGAGGCCACTGAAAGCAGATGTCTGCAAGGCAGCAACCCGCCTGTCCATGCCCTGAGTCCTGACGCTTCAAATGGCCATGCTTCTGTGCATCTGGACAATTGTGGAGTGAGCAGACAGGACAGGGAGAGGTGACTTATCGGCCATGATTGGGTAACATAAAAAGAGGGGCTTACTTATTTCATACATTCAGGCTGAACTCATCCTAACTGGGTCATTAAATTATCTGCTTAACTTCAGTAATATAATTATCTTAGTAGAATCTACTTGGGCTTTTGAATCAAGGTAAATTGTGATTTTTTTCACATGTAAGTTGAAAAGATATGAAATGGAGGTGAGCAAATAGACGGCTTTAGGAAAGAGACTTGGTTGTGAAGTCTTTTGGGGGGATGATCAGGGAGAGGTGTGGGTTTGCATGAGGGCTGGAAGGAAGCAATTTATAATGTACATGGGGCCCCCTACGAATGGCTCCATTCTGTCTTGTAAGGATATGCAGTGGTCGCTTTTCAGGTTCACATAATGTTGGGGCCAGATGATAACCTGTTGACTCATTAATATCTGTCCCTTGCTTTCTGTTCCTGCATTGGGTTTTAGCCATTCATTATGCTGTTCTTGGAAACTGTCAATGGTCTTCTCCTTAGTCTCACTGCTACTGTCAATCTCCTTCCTGGCCATTTTCTATGTGATTTCCAATATGACCTTTTTGAAAGCACAGGTAGATATTGATACACCTATTAGAATGGCTAAAATTAGAAACCAAAATAAAACAAAAAAATCATGAGGCCAAGGAGGGAGGATTACTTGAGGCCAGGAATTTGAGACCAGCCTAGGTAACATAGTGAGACCCCTGCCTCCACACACAAAAAGTAGTAATTTAAGTGCCAGGTGCAGTGGCTCACGCCTGTAATCCCAATACTTTGGGAGGCCAGGGCAGGTGGATCACCTGAGGTCAGGAGTTCAAGACCAGCCTGACCAGCATGGTGAAACACTATCTCTACTAAAAAATACAAAAATTAGCCGGGCATGTTGGCAGGTGCCTGTGATCCCAGCTACTGGGGAGGCTGAGGCAGAAGAATTGCTTGAACCCAGGAGGCAGAGGTTGTAGTGAGCTGAGATTGTGTCATGGAGCAAGACTCCATCTCAAAAAAAAAAAAAAAGTAATAATTTAAAGAATTAGCTGGGCATGATGGCATGCACTTGTAGTCCCAGCTTCTAGGCAGGCTGAAGTTGGAGGATTCCTTGAGCCCAGGAGTTTGAGGCTGCAGTGAGCTATAATCACATTACTGAACTCCAGCTTGGGTGACAGAGTGAGGCTTCGTCTCAAAAAAAAAAAAAAGTTTTGGTGTGAATATAAGTTTTTACTTCACTTGGATAAATATCTAGACGTGATTGCATGGCTGAATGGTAAATATGAATTTCACTTTTTTTTTTTGAGATGGAGTTTCACTCTTGTTGCCCAGGCTGGAGTGCAATGGTGTGATCTCGGCTCACTGCCATCTCTGCCTTCCAGGTTCAAGCAATTCTCCTGCCTTAGCCTCCCAAGTAGCTGGGACTACAGGCATGTGCCACCATGCCCAGCTACTTTTTGTGTTTTTAGTAGAGATGGGGTTTCACCATGTTGGCCAGGCTGGTCTTGAACTCCTGACCTCAAGTAATCTGCCTGCCTTAGCCTCCCAAAGTGCTGGGATTACAGGCATGAGGCAGCTCAACTGGCCACAAAAACTTTTATGCAAATGTTTAAACAGCTTGATTTGTGATTGTCCCAAACTGGAAACAACCCAAATGTTCTTCAAGTGGTAAACGGTTCTACAACTATGCTATATCCATTACATGAAATATACTCAGCAATAAGAAGAAATGATACCTGATATAACATGAATGAATCTCAAATGCACTACACTAAGTGAAAAAAGCCAGGCTCTAAAAGTCATGTACCATATAATTTCATGTTTATGGCTTTCTGGAAGAGGTAAAACTGTAGGAACAGAAAACAGATGTAGTTGCCAGAGGAAATAGAAAAGTGATTGTTTACAAAGCCTGGGAAAATATTTTGGGTTGATAGAACTGCTTTCTTTTCTTTCTTTCTTTTTTTTTTTTGAGACAGGGTTCCACTCTGTCCCCCAGGCTGGAGTGCAGTGATACCATCTTGGCTCACCGCAACCTCTGCCTCCCGGGTTCAAGCGATTCTCCTGCCTCAGCCTCCTGAGTAGCTGGGATTACAGGCAAGCATCATCATGCATGGCTAATTTTTGTATTTTTAGTAGAGTCGGTGTTCCACCCTATTGGCCAGGCTGGTCTTGAACTTCTGACCTCAAGTGATTCTCCCACCTCAGCCTTCCAAAGTGCTGGGATTACAGGCGTGAGCCTCTGTGCCTGACCTGACAGAACTGTTCTGTATTTGGGTTGTGTGAGTAGTTACATGACTATATCCATTTGTCAGAAGTCACAGAACTGCACATTAAAATGCAGAAATTGTAATGTATTAAATTATATCTCAATTTAAATAAGATCCTCGTTAAAGTGTAAGAACCATTGAGATGTACCTATTGAAGTTCAGCTTCTCATCATGGCTCTGTCATTCTGCACTGAGCTGTATTGCAGAGTTGGGAGCATCTTGGGCTGTGGGGTTATGGTGGCTCCCATTCCTCTCCTCCCTAGGGGAGAAGCACATTTAGCCAGCTGAGAACGAAGCCGCATATTCCTACCCAACTTCCTCCCATCCAGGTATCAGCCAGGCCCAACCCTGCTTAGCTTCTGAGATCAGTCAAGATTGGATGCTTTCTGGGTGGTATGGGCAATAGGACCTACCCAACTTTCTATCCATAGAACCCTACCCCCTTCAGCTTCGGGAGCCTCTTGATTAATCTAGTGGCTTATTCATCAAATATGAACTGTAGGTTCATCGGTTATGTTTTCTTTAATTCCACAAAGTGAGTAGTTCAGATGCATTTTGGGAATTACTCTTTGTTTTGCATACAAATGCATAATTTCCCTTGGAGGGAAATTAGCTTCTCTGGGCCCTGAGCTTACAACATCCTTCATTGTGCTTGCTGGGCTGCCTGTTTCTTCTTTGGTGTTCCTGGTTTGTACTGAAGAGTCCAGGAAAAAGACCTCACTGATCAGAGAATCACTCATTGCCTTACTGTTCTGATTTTTGCTTCAGGACACGTGATCATCCCAAATGTAGCCTCCAGAGGTGTTGGGCTCACTAATGGTTCTGAGGCCATCTGAATTCCAGAGCAAGCAGCTGATTTGTTGTTTCCTTGACTTCTTGTTCCTGGTGACAGGTCTGATTATACTAGGTGTTAGAAACCCAGTAAGAAATGAATGAAAATACAATTTAGTGACACATATTGACAAAACATTAACATTTCCCAAGTCTCTTGATTATGATGAAAAGAGGGCTTGTTCTTGGACTCTAAATTATTACCATTACTTCTTGTTTTAACTTTCTTGCTTTAATCAAGGGGAATGTTAATCCATTTTCTTGGAGCTGAATTTAGAATTTCTCAGGATTCATCTGGATCCAGTTCTACTGACAAAAAATATTTCCAGTCTTAATTCTTTCTACTTTAAAGATAGGACTGGCCGAGCATGATGGCTCATACCTGTAATCCCAGAACTTTGGGAGGCCAAGGCAGGAGGAGCACCTGAGATCAGGACTTTAAGGCTAGCCTGGCCGACATGGTGGAATCCCATCTCTACAAAAATACAAAAATTAGCTGGGCATGATGGCACATGCCTGTAATCCCAGCTATTCAGGAGACTGAGGCAGGAGAATCGCTTGAGGCCAGAAGGCAGAGATAGCAGTGAGCCGAGATCACACCATTACACCTCCAGCCTGGGTGACACAGTGCGACAGTCTCAAAAAAAAAAAGAACCAAGATTTCTCTGTGAGAGTAAACAAGAATGGTCACCATTTAAGCAGCACAGAAGAGAAAGCAGAGGCCTCCTTCCCGCCCCCCGGTTTAATGACAGGGAAGAGGAGGAATGGGGCAGAGGCCAAGGTGCAGCCTTTCCTGGAGCCCCGAGCCCTCATTAGAGCACTTTCTCTTCCTGCAATGAAGGCCAGCATTCTTCCGCAACTTCACAGCTGACTCTGCTGCACAGATTTATTTTTCCTGAATCTAATGTGTCAAAAAATTCCAGGGCCAGGACCCTTGCTATTTCCAAGCCAACCTTTCACCCTACACTTTCCCAGTGATGTTCTTAAGGAAGCGAGACATTAGGTTTGCTTCATATCAGCTGATTCTACCGACTCAGGACAGGTTGTAGTTAATTCTTTTTTTGTTTGTTTTTTTGAGACGGAGTCCCTCTGTGTCACCCAGGCTGGAGTGCAGTGGTGTGATCTCAGTTCACTATAGCCTCTGCATCCTGGGTTCAAGTGATCCTCCTGCCTCAGCCTCCTGAGTAGATGGGACTACAGGTGTGCAACTCCACACCCAGCTAATGTTTGTATTTTTAAGTAGAGACAGGGTTTTGCCATGTTGGTCAGACTGGTCTTGAACTCCTGACCTCAGGTGATCTGCCTGCCTCGGCCTCCCAAAGTGCTGGAATTGCAGGCGTGAGCCACTGTGCCCGGCTTGGTTGCAGTGAATTCTGCAACTGTTGCCTTGATAGGCCACTGTAGGAAACTGTTTTTCAAGTAAACCGGTGAGATGGCAGTGCCAAAGGAACCCCTCAAGCACCCACCTGAGCACTCTCACTGGTTCCCCACCCCACAGGGATGTCGTCCCGACATCTCAAGGCTAATTTCATGCCATCTTTGACAAGAATTTTCTCCAAGCCCTTGCTTTTCACGTGGGTGGCATGTTTCTTCCATAAGGCCTAAGCTCCTAGTTGTATTTCTTTGGAAACCTCCACGGTGCCTAATGCAATCCCTAACACATACTTTGAGTCACATACTTGGGGCTGTTCTGCAGTCTGCTGGGGCTCGAAGCCAGTTTCATCTTTTTTAGAGCATAGAGCCAATTGTGGGCAGGTAGGGGCCTTTCAGCCTTAGGGACTCTTAACTCTATGAGGGTTGGCTGGGTGTTTCTAGATGTTCACTCCCACTACTGGTGTGTTTTCTTTGCCTGCCTGTAACTGTTTCTGCCTCTCCTAGTTTTGCCACCATTTGGTGATATCGACAATAAAAGCAGCAATGGCACTAAGAGGACTGAGGGGCAGTATAATATAGCGTGGAGTCTGCAGGCTGACTACCTGGGCTTACATTCTATTTCTGCTGCTTACTAGTTGTGTGACCTTGGGCAAGTTGCCTAACCGCCCTGTGCTTCAGTTCCTCATCTGTAATACTCTCTATTTCATATGGTTGTCATGAATTAGAAATGAGTGAATATGTATAAATTCTTAAAACTTCTGATGTCATCTATTATTTTTATTGTTAGTATACCATTTATTGGATGCTCACTAAATGTCAGGAACTATTGAAAGTAGCTCGTAGTTATTTTATTTAAATCCTTACAACAACCTTGTGAGGTATAAAGGTAAGGACACTAAGGCTTACCTTTATACCCATTTTCAAGGTAAGGACACTAAGGTTTAGTAACTCATTCAGATCATTCCACTTATGAGTGGTAGAACCAGAATACAAACCCAGGGCTGCCTGTATCTGATGCCTTGCTCTTTTTTTGAAAAAATTATAAATTTATAAATATATAATTTTATTTATTTATTTATTTTGAGATGGAGTCTTGCTCTATTGCCCAGGCTGGAGTACAGTGGTGCAGTCTTGGCTCACTGCAACCTCTGCCTCCCAGGTTCAAGCGATTCTTCTGCCTCAACCTCCCGAGTAGCTGGGACTACAGGCATGCACCACCGTGCCTAGCTGATTTTTGTAATTTTAGTAGATATGGGGTTTCACCATATTGGCCAGGCTGGTCTTGAACTCCTAACCTCATGATCCACCTGCCTCAGCTTCCCAAAGTGCTGGGATTACAGATATGAGCCATCACACCTGGCCATTTTTTTCAGTTTTTAAGACTGGGTCTCACTATGTTGCCCAGGCTGGTCTTGAACTCCTGAGCTCAAGTCATCCTCCCACCTCAGCCTTTTGAAGTGCTGGGATTATAGCTGTGAACCATTGCACCAACCTGATGACTTGGTCTTAATCAGTTTGCTAATATATCTTCTCATATTGACGTGGCCAATCACAAATAAAGTACATTAGTTCTTGTAGCTCCTTTTCTTTTAATCTGCATTTGGAGAGACATGCCATGACTCTATTTTTTTCTCTTCCTCCATGATCTCTTTTATTCCTTTATGGTTGGCAAAAATACCTTGCCAATGTTTTGGAGTGACTGAAAGCTGAGGTAACCATCTCAGCCACAGATTCTAAGGTCTTCAGGATGTCTGAGTTCCTCAAGGAGTCAGGCATTTGTGAAGTCTAGGCTGCCCAGGGCTGGAGGAAATTTTGGGTGACAGAGAAGGTTTGTGGTTATATGTTTGTCTTTATTTCCAAATTGCTTCTATGACTGGTTGATCAAGTGGTCTAGATTCTGCGGCTGCAGACCTACCCGATGTCCATGTCCATGGTCTCATTAGTTGGTGGTATCTGATATAGGTCAGATTGATCTAGGATTAAATGTTCCTTTATGCACTTTTGGGCAAATCTACAAAGTCTTTTAGCCTCCCTGCAGTTCCCTGAAAAAAAAAAAAAAAAAGAAAAAAAAATGGCTGGGCACGGTGGCGCATGCCTGTGAATCAAGTACTTTGGGAGGCCAAGGCGGGCGGATCACAAAGTCAAGAGATCGAGACCATCCTGGCCAACATGGTGAAACCCCGTCTCTACTAAAAAATACAAAAGTTATTCGGGCGTAGTGGCATGCGCCTGTAGTCCCAGCTAGTCGGGAGGCTGAGACAGGAGAATTGCTTGAACCCGGGAGGTGGAGGTTACAGTGAGCTTAGAACATACCACTGCACTCCAGCCTGGTGTCTGGCGACACAGAGAGACTCTGTCTCAAAAAAAAACAAACAAAAACAAACAAACAAAAAAACACTTGATTTATCAGGTTGGGAGAGAGTTAAAAAATATATGTGGAAGCTTTTAGCAGGCACTCAAGAAGTGTTCGCTTCTCTAGTTCCAGTCTGTATCTACAAATGTTGGCAAGAATTTTACAAAGAATAATAGAAGGATATTTTATGTATCAGACTTAGCCATTGTCACTAAGTAGAAAACATTCAGTGTGTGTCCTCCAGGCCCGCAGTAGGATGATTGAGCACTATCCAGGGGGAACCAGCTAGATGAATTAAATACTTATAGATCCTCCTAGCTCCCACATGAGAGAGGGATTTTCTCCATTTTGCACGAGGAGACAGGTTCGGAGAAATAAAAGTTTCCCAAGGTCACACAGCTAGTTAGGCTGTAAAGAAAGAAGTGCCATCTTTATATGAAAGGAAAAGAACAATATTCATTTGTCATGTTCATTGATCATTTGACATGTGGTTGGCATAGATTTAGGTGTTATGTATATAAAGCAAAGAAATATACATAGAAACTTACACTTTAGTTGAAGAGATAATCACAGAATTGCAAACTTAAAAGTCTGAACTCTGGCTAGGTGAGGTGGCTCACGCCTGTAATCCCAGCACTTTGGGAGGCCGAGGCGGGCAGATCACCTGAGGCCGGATGTTCGAGACCAGCCTGACCAACATGGAGAAACCCTGTCTCTACTAAAAATACAAAATTAGCCGGCACAGTGGTGCATGCCTGTCATCCTAGCTACTCGGGAGGGTGAGGCAGGAGAATTGCTTGAACCCAGGAGGCAGAGGCTGCAGTGAGCTGAGATCAAGCCACTGCACTCTATCCTGGGTGACAGAGTGAGACCTTGCCTCCAGAAAAAAACAAAAGCCTGAACTCTGCTGGCCTCTCATTATAATACGCTTGAAAATTCTGGGCTGAGCGTGCTGGCTCACGCCTCTAATCCCGGCACTTTGGGAGGCCGAGGCAGGTGGATCACCTGGGGCCAGGAGTTCAAGACCAGCCTGGCCAACATGGCGAAATCCTGTCTACCAAAAATACAAAAATTAGCCAGGTGTGGTGGTGCTACTCAGGAGGCCGAGGCAGGAGAATCCCTTGGACCTGGGAGGCAGAAGTTGAAGTAAGCCGAGATTGCACCGTTGCACTCCAGCCTGGGTGACAAAGCAAGACTGTTTCAAAAAAAAAAAGGAAATCGGGATAAGACCAAATTTACCTATACTATAATATAGATAATATAATATATAATATAATTATAGATAATATTATATACTACATATAATATATAATAATATATAATATATATTATATGTAATATATAATATAGGATCTATTATATTTAATATAATTATATAATTTTAATATATTCAATAGAATTATATATTATAGAATTGTTTTTATGTATAATTATATAATTATACATTAATTACATATAATTATATATCATATGCAGTAATTACATATCATTCATATATATATATACATATATACATATACATATATATATGAAGAGAGAGAGAGAGAGAAGGTCTCTTTCTGTCACCTACCCAAGCTGGAGTGCAGTGGTGTGGTCATGGTTCTCTACTACCTCCTGCCTCCATCTTCTGGGCTCAACTGATCCTCCCACCTCAGCCTCCCCATGCCCCACCCCAGCTGAGTAGCTGGGATTACAGGTGAGCACCATCACACTTAGATACTAATTTTTTGTTTTTTTTGTAGATATGGGTTACCTGGGCTGTTCTTGAGCTCCCGGCCTCAAGTGATCCACCCGCCTCTGCATCCTCAAGTAGTAGGATTACACGTCAACAGAAATATTTTAAATTGTATAACTGAGCTCATAAAAATGTAAGGGAAACCTCCAAGGTCCAAAAGAAGAAGAGGACACTGAAAAACAAAGTGGTGAACATGAGGGCTGATGCTGGGGCTGTCTTGGGGTTGGGAGGTTGGTGGTCTCCCTGACTTTCAAGCACAGCTTTGATGCCAGAGGAATGGAAGGGATCTGAAGCCAGCATCCATCCAGGACATTCAAGGGGTCACACTCTCAATAAAAGAATGGACTTGGCTGGGCACGGTGGCTCACACCTGTAATCCCAGCACTTTAGGAGGCTGAGGTAGGAGGATCATGAGGTCAGGAGTTCAAGATCAGTCTGGCCAAGATGGTGAAACCCCATCTCCACTAAAAATACAAAAATTGGCAGGGCGTGGTGGCAGGCGCCTATAATCCCAGCTATTGGGGAGGCTGAGGCAGGAGAATTGTGTGAACCCAGGAGGTGGAGGTTGCAGTGAGCCAAGAATGTGCCACTGCACTCTAGCCTGGGTGACAGAGCAAGACTCTGACTCAAAAAAGAAAAAAAAAAAAGAATGGACTTAAGGAGGGAGGATTAATCTCTCAGCAAAGTTGGACAACGAGGGAACTTAACCTAGGATCTGGGAAGAGTAAGATGTGTTTTACGAAAATTCATAATAGGCCAGGTGCAGTGGCTCACACTTGTAATCCCAGCACTTTGGGAGGATGAGGTGGGTAGATCACTTGAGGTCAGGAGTTCCAAACCAGCCTGCCAAGATGGTGAAACCCCATCTTTACCAAAAATACAAAAATTAGCTGGATATGGTGGCACATGCTTGTAATCTCAGTTACACAGGAGGCCGAGGCAGGAAAACCACTTGAACCCAGGAAGCAGAGGTTACAGTGAGCCAAGATTGTGCCACTGTACTCCAGACTGGGTACCAGAGTCAGACTCTATCTCAAACATTCCGAAATAATAAGTCCCTTACATGAGTTTGGGGTTTAAACTGATACTACCCCATGTGAACCAGGAGCCTCCAAAGCCAACTCCTTAATGCAAAAATAGTGCTTCAATGATACTACTCCTGGAGCAGCTGGTGGAAGCAGATGCAAAACTGGTCTGGAGGGATATGCCATCAATCCAGGCTGCACACAAGTCACACAGATCAAGCCCCATAGAATACAGACTCAGAATGCCAGGTTACAACACACACACACACGCACGCACGCATGCATGCACTCTACACCACGAACCAGCATCAGCACACACGGTGCTTGTGGAAGATGGCATGGAGCAGCAAAAGCCTGAGCCTTCATGGGTTGAGGTTTAAAAGCTGAAGTTATCTGGGGTTGGCTCCAGGTGGACATGCGGATTTTTGGCGCGAATAAAGACAGGGAGATAGGTCTCTACACATCATGCTTAAGGATGGCACATTGTTAAGAGTAGCAGGTAGTGAAAGTTTTGTTTAGGGATTTGCGAGGGATGCGACTGAAATACTAAAGGGTGGCCAAGTTGTGAAGGACGTTGAATGTTTTACCAAAGTGTGGAGAGGTGATATGATGAAAGTTTTCAAAGAGGCATTTCTAGAATTTCTGAAGATGCAAAACAAGAGCTAGAAAGGAAGAGCAGGCTCAGCATCTGGTGGGACGTGTGGCAGGTGGGAGAGAAGGACAGGGAAAGGGCAGCTCAACTGGGAGCCGGAGCCAGAGGAAAGCATGGAGATCCCTTTAATCCAGAAGGTTCAGACTGTGTCCTGCAAAACCAGAGAACTCCTCTGAGATACCTCAGGGGGGCCCAGCATGAGGGAACACTTTGCTTATTATATTTCAAGCAACTTGGCTTCGCATAAGCTTTCATTTGAAAAACTTTGACAAAAATAAGGGAGCCTTTTTTTTAAAAAAAAAAAAATGTATTTAAATAGAGACCAAGTTTGCTCTGTTGCCCAGGCTGGAGTGCTGTGGTGCAATCATAGCTTACAGCAGCCTTGACTTCCTGAGTTTAAAGGGATTCTCTCACCTCAGCCTCTCAAGTAGCTGGGACCGCAGGTGCATGCCACCACACCTGGCTAACATTTAAACAATTTTTTAGAGATGGAGTCTTGCTATGTTGCTCAAACCGGCCTCCAACTCGGGCTCAAGTGATCCTCCTGCCTCAGCCTCCCAGAATGCTGGGATTAAAGGCCCAGCTTCGTTTTATTTTTTAAAGCAAAGGAGTAAGCTAAAGCCTAAGGTAAAAATATCCGAGGGGAGAGGGTATTGGGATAATACAGTAGAGAATCATGTACATTTTGGTGCTTAGTACATAATTTTCTTTGGAGAGGAATGCAATGCCCATCGGTCAGCCCCTCCAGAGAATTCTGTGTGGCATTTTGTCAGTTCCGTGAAGTTGTCTTCAACCCTCTCAGATTTCCCATAACCACAGTGACATCTAAAGGAAGCCCCCACATTTGGTGAGACCTGTCCAACTACCCAAAGAAAGACAGATGGGCATCAAAACTAAGAGTCTAAGGGCTGGGTGCTGTGGCTCCCGCCTGTAATCCCAGCTACCTGGGAGGCTAAGATGGGAGGATCCCTTGAGGCCAGGAGTTTGAGACCAGCTTGGGCAATGTACTGAGACCCTGTCTCAAAAAACAAAACGAAAGAATCTAAGACCCTGCTTATCCCATAGATATCTATGAGTGCAGAGTTCTGTGCTAGAAGCAGTACATTTGCAGGTGAGACTGGCCCTTTGGTCTGGAGGAGCCATCCTTTCTCCCCACAGCTAGGGCTGTCATTTCACTCTGCAGCCAGGGAGAGCCAAAGAGGTTGAACCTGAACAGAGGAAAAGAAAAGCGCAGGAGGATTTGCCGGTGCTTTGTGGCCAGCGTGCTCTAACCCAGCTTCCTTAGGTCTTTGGCAGAGGATGGAAAATGAGCAGTAGAAGCGTGGGGAAATTGGGGCCCCTGAGTTGGGTCCAAACTACTAAGAAATGCAAATTGATAAATAAACACTAAAACGATGAGGTTCTGCTAATCCTTTGACAAAGGACGAATTGCGAATCTAACCTCACTGCCAGGAAGCCTACCTCGGTTGAACAAAGGCAGCATTTTTAGCCGCTGTTGTATTTGTAAACTGGCCGTGCGGGTCAGTTAAGTGGATTTACTCTTACCTGCCTCCCGGGGGAGGGGTGGCAGGTAATCCTTCCTTTCTCTAAACGTCTCAGCGAACCAGTCACCTGATCTGACCAGGAAAGGCCTGGGAGGATGTACCAAATTTTAGCCACTTTAGAATAACTGCCAAATTGCTCATGGACAAAAGGGCCAGTGTACGAAGGGGCAGGGGCTGGCAGTGGCCGCCCATCCAGCTCAGGATTCGTAAAAGGCCTTTGGGCACCCCAGCCTCTCTCCCACCGCCCCACGCCAGGGTTTGAGGCCTTCTCTGGGGAGAGGTGGTTGTCAGTGCTCCTGGGTGCTAGTGATGTTCTGACAAGGTGTCTGTCACCCACGGCCTTGCTGTGGGATGCAGCCTGCCTCCCTGTGGACTCTGCCCTCCCCCACTTCCCCAGGAAGGCCATCTCCAGCTCGAGGTGTCAGCTCATTTATTATTCCAACTGACCTGCAGAGCAGAGTCTGGCGCTGAGACGACACCTTCACAGACAGCCCAGGCCCAAAGCTAGTCACCTGGGGATGTTGCAGATAAGTCCCAGTCTCAGTGGCCTCTGGCCTCCTTTACCTTTTCCTGGCTCTGCCTTGCGTCAGCTCACTTCCTCCTCCTTAAAGGTATCCTTCTGGCTGGGCTACATGTGGCTCCAGAAGGGATGAAATGGCAGTTTTTCTGCAGCAACTGGTGCTCTTTAGACACACCCTGCTGTGATTTCACACACAGGAGTCTTGCTCAGGAGGACACAGCCTGGGTCTCTTTACAGCGTCAGAATTCCAAAGCATCTTCACATTCCTGGGTTTGAAGCCCAGGAAAGACCTTTGAAATCATTTCTGGAGCTGCTACGCAGGAACAGGTGATTTCAAACACAGACTGTGAATTGATGGAGAATCTAAGTACAACTCAGCCCTTACAGCGCCTTTGAGAGGGAGCCCGGGTGGCATTTGGAAGCCTCCCCACATCCTGGGATGCAGTTTTTTCTGCTATGACCCCTTCCACATGGGACTGCAGACACAGACTATTGGTTCTGTGACCATCTGACTCACATGTTAAGACTCATGACAAAGGCCGGGCATGGTGGCTCATGCCTATAATCCCAGCACTTTGGGAGGCCGAGGTGGAGGGATCACGAGGTCAAGTGATCGAGACCATCCTGGTCAACAAGGTGAAACCCCGTCTCTACTAAAAATACAAAAATTAGCTGGGCATGGTGGTGCGTGCCTGTAGTCCCAGCTGCTTGGGAGGCTGAGGCAGGAAAATTGCTTGAACCCAGGAGGCGGAGGTTGCGGTGAGCCGAGATCGAGCCATTGCACTCCAGCCTGGGTAACAAGAGCAAAACTCCGTCTCAAAAAAAAAAAGTGTACTATAATAGCTAATCCTTTATTAAAATACAACTCACTGGCTGCATACAATCACACTGTGGATGAGCCACAGCTGAAAATCAGAATCGGTTTCTTCCTACTCTTTGCACAGTTGACTATATTTCATCAACATAAGCAATTTTTCGGTGTGTGTGTGTGCGTGTGTGTATACATATAATTTTTTTTAACAGAGGATCCTTTCATACTTATTGCTGAACTAGACCATTTTGCTTTAAAATTTAAAGAATATTTTCCTAGAGTTGTCTTGTGCCTAATAAAGCTGTATTTGTGCTTTGAACATGAATTTATATCAAATTGACCTATTTATAATGGGCATGCTTCCTGTTCAATCATGTTTCTGTCAATGCTATTACAATCACCAAATGCATTTGTTATGACAGAACAAACAAGAATGTGCTTTTATAGAAAATACCCGTGGAACTTGGTTTAGTGAGAATTACATTTCCAAGACACATTCCTGATTTATGAAAGATGCTCAGGGCCCCATTAATGAGGGAAAAAAATAGTTTTAAGTCAGCTTCAAACTGTGTTACTTAATCCTTAGAGGAAAAGACAGACTGTCCCAGGTGTCCACATCTAAATGCCAAGTCATTTGAATTAACCAAGAAAGTGTGCCAGACCAAAGACCCAGAGATGGTAAATTTAGTCTGTATTAATCAGCTTCTCAAAAGTCAACATTGCCACCGGGTATTTAGGAAACAAACTAAGAAGGTAGCTATTTTACAAGATCTTACTCTTCCTGTGGCTATGTGGACGAAACAGAGGCTGGAACATCTGCAGGGATTTCGCGGGTGGACATCAATTACCAGGATTCTGATTAGAACAAGCAAACAAACCAGGCAAAGGAAAGAAACAAAGATATGAAAGGTAACTGTGGAGTCATTACTGATGTGCTCTGGCTCAAGAAAAGCCAAACTCAAAAAGGGGTCCTTTTAAATGAGTGTGTACAGCACTTAGTTCAACTTTCAGAATTCTGACAGCCATACAGCTTCCAAGAATGGATAAAATAAGAAACACAGTTGGAGACATTTTACTGAAATATAATTAGTTAATGCACATGTGAGTACAGTATGTAGGAAAAGGAGAAGA
The DNA here is from genome assembly GCA_963574635.1 of Cheracebus regulus. Taxonomy (NCBI): domain Eukaryota; kingdom Metazoa; phylum Chordata; class Mammalia; order Primates; family Pitheciidae; genus Cheracebus; species Cheracebus regulus. The sequence goes on from CAUYQU010092436.1 coordinate 29,515, forward strand.
AGCTCTGAAGATTATTAAAGGGAAGCTGAGAAAAAAGATACAAAATTGTTAAGTTAGATAAACACAATAAAAGACAGATCGCGTTTGTTGGGGGAGGTGTGCTTTGGAGATATTAACATCTGTAGTGTCAGGCAGTGTACCACATTAGAAAGCTTATTATAAAAACCTTATATTATGATGAAACCCTATGAAAACCTATAAAAAGTAGAATTCAAACCCAGGCTGTCTGACTCCGAGTCATGGCTCTTTCCTACACGAAGGTAGATCTCATGGAGAGGTCAGCAGAGCAGCAAGGGGACTGTCTCTCATTACATATGACAACAATGTGTTTCTCTGGATCTTAAAACTATCCGTGGTTAATTCACGACTATTACTCTGCAGCCCCTCAAAGAAATAGAAACCACAGATGACTGACTTATAGAAGTGGTAACAAAAACCTGAATTACTTAAAATCAATGAGAAATAGTCAACAGATCAAGCCAGAAAATATTTCCTCCCCTCTGTGCACTGGCTGGAGATACAATGAATCCAAATGGACTGAGGCCTATAAACTGCTGAAAAGGGTATATGGAGTCCCTTTTCCCCTAACATCTCCAAATCTCAAGCTCCTCCTCATCCATGCCACCAGTAAGTGGATTCTCATCTTTGTGAAATTAAATATAAGAACCGGGGATTCATTCTATTCTATTTATACATAATTATAGCTATTTTGTTGCTCCCTATTCCTATGATTCAAGTAAAAAAGTCAATGGAGAGTGGCTGGGTGCGGTGGCTCATACCTGTAATCCCAGCACTTTGGGAGGTCGAGGCAGGTGGATCACCTGAGGTCAGGAGTTCGAGACTAGCCTGACCAACATGGAGAAACCCCGTCTCTACTAAAAATACAAAATTAGCTGGGTGTGGTGGCACATGGTAATCCCAGCTACTCTGGAGGTTGAGGCAGGAGAATCACTTGAACCTGGGAGGCGGAGGTTACGGTGAGCCAAGATCGAGCCATTGCACTCCAGCCTGGGCCACAAGAACAAAACTCCATCTCAAAAAAAAAAAAAAAAAAATTCAATGGAGAAACAGTACCAATAATGTATTTCCATCACACACATTGACTTGATCAACATTTATTAAGTAAAAGGCATTGGGGAAGATTTCCTTTATCGTTGGAGAGTATCAGTCCAGTAAAGAGTGTTTATACTTTGCAAAACGGGAAGTTTAGGAGGGCGTGGTGGGAGGATCACTTGAGCCTGGGAGTCAAGGCTGCAGTGAGCCCTGATTGTGCCACTGTACTCCAACCTGGGCGACAGAGTGAGACCCTGTCTGGAAAAAAAAAAAAAAAAGGAAAGTGCTATACAATGATTATTCTTCAGTTCTGAGATTATGTGGATTTGGGACAGATTGAAACAATTGTGAATACTACTAGATTATTTACTATCTGTGTCTCTCAGTCCTTCTCTATGTGTCGGTTTCTGCATATGGCAAAGAAGAATACTAACAGTGCCCATCTCTAACTGGGGAATAGTGAGGATGAAACCACATGAGATGTGTAAAACACTTGGAAGAACAGTAAATTGCACATACTAACTGTGATTCATCTTCTTTCCCCACAAAAAACATTTTAAGAACAAACCAAAAGTCCAAATATTTACTAAGCACTAAAGGGCAAGAGTACTGGCTTCAGCAAGGGTCAGAGAGAAAACAAGACAGTCTCTTCCCTGGGGAGCTTGTGATCAAGAAGTGTAAGTCAGAAGTCCGTTTTACCCAAAAAACTAACCAAAAGCAAAACCTCAGTGCATGCGAGGACAGTGTTCTGTGGGTTCAGAGAAGGAGGGTAGGAACACTTTTGGCTAAGAAGATTTATTTTTTTTAAGTCTTTAAGAAGAAGGTGGCATTTGAGTTGTCTCAGAGGAAGGGCAGACATTTAACAGCCAGAGTTTGCGGGGACAGGAACGCAATCCACTCAGTGGCAGAAAAGCAGGGCTGTGCAGGTAAATGAGTGGCCCAATCGAGCTGAAGCATGAGGCACATCCTGGAGGACAGCAGGAAAGGAGGCTACAAACAAATCTTGGGCCATTCTGCAGAAGACACCAGAAGCTGAGTCTGCAGCACTTCATTCAGTCAGCAGTGGGCTTCTCTAAACAGTGTTTTAGAAGGAGTAACATGACTGAAGCTCTGCTCTAGGAAGATTCTTCTAAGGTGTGTAGGATTGCTTGGAAAGGAAGATCATTTTGTTGGCAGAATTTACAGGACTTAACGAGATTGAGTGGTGTGTGTGTGTGTGTGTGTGTGTGTGTGTGTGTGTGTGTGTGTGTGTGTGTGTGTGTGTGTGTGTGTGTGTGTGTGCGTGTCTAAGAGGAGCGTGAATCTGCATGTGAAAGTGTGTGTGTGTGAAAGAGAAAGAGTGAGAGTGTGTGTACGGGGGGGTATGTGTGTGTATGTGTTTATCTGGGCTTTTTTATAAGGTGAGGTGAGTGGGAGAAGACTGTCAAAGAAAAAAGCTGAGAAGTTCTACCTGGATAATTAAAAAACACTGATGCTATTTATAACAGACATTAGATAATCTTTTAACACTAAATTCCCTTAACCTAAAATATAACTTGATTCTTGAACCCGGGAGGCAAAGGTTGCTGTGAGCTGAGATCACGCCACTGCACTGCAGCCTGGGTGACATAGCGGGACTCTGCCTCAAAAATAAATGAATAAATAAATAAATAAAATATCATTTACATTGTTTTTTGGAATAGTAAATAAAGGGAACAGCAATCACTAGGCACACTCAAGGATTAAATTTTCTCATCTAATCTTCACAGTAAACTTATTTTATGAGCCCCATTTTCAGAGATACTGAGGCACAGAAAGGTGAAATCACTTGCCTCAGATCAGGCATCTGAGACGTGAGCCCAGGCAGCCCAACTCCAGAGGCACGATGCTTCATCACCGCGCTACATTGCTCCCAGTGTAGCTTCCTCACAGACATACGAAGCTATTATAATAAATTTTAAACCCACCACAGGAAAACTAAACATCTTCCAAACTTCCTTCTGGCCAATGCTATGTGTGGGCATTTCCTTAATTATATAAACTGTGTACCTACTGTGTGTCAAGCACTATGCTGAGCCCAGGGGAATGATAAGCTCTTGCACTAAGGTCACTGTTCTAGTGTTGGAACCAACTGATAATTAGACCCACAAAGTACAAGGTACAATGACAGAAACAGATGTACGAGGAACACTAAGGAGGATATCCAAACTGTCCTGGAGGGTTAGAGAAGGAAGAGGGAGGGAAGGTGGCAAGAGATAGGAGCTACAAGCTCCTTGCTGCCAAATTTTCAAGTGTGAGGTAGGAGATAAAGCAAGACAACTTTTTGTCACCCATGCTAAGGATTGTGGCCTCTACCCTGTAAGCAATAAGGAAGCAACAGAAGGAATTAAATAGAGAAGCTATACATCACATGTATACTTTACGCAGTTCACTCTGGCAGCAATGAGTACAAATCTGATGAAGCCTCCATCAGAGAGGAAACCATCAGTTGGCTTCTGTAGCCCCAAAGCAATGGCAAGTGGGAGCTAAGATCCAGACTTCAGACTCTTCTCGGATTATCTGACTGGAAATGTTACCACCGTGCATCCTGTGGTCTCTCAACAGCCCTCCCTCCACCTTTCCTGTATGCCATCACAGGCAGAAATGAAAGAGATGGTATGGAAGACAACCAGTACAGGTAAAAGCAAGGGTTTGACCAGGACTAGGAACTTCTGAGAAGGGGAAATGACCACATTTAATGACAATGCGTAGGTCAGGGATCCAAAGGAAAGAGTATATTGGAAAGCCTCATGGACAAAGATAAACAGAAAAGGCAATCAAATATTTTTAAGTATACCCACGTTTCTGCATTTAACATGTGTTGACAGAAATGATGATATCCCAAGTCAGCATTTGAAAAGGTGTTGAAAGAATGTGCCTGAATTTCAGGCTGAGAGCCTGCTAAAATCTAGCAAGGACAGTAAGGTCAGCAAGCAGCACCCAGTTGACATGTTACTTTTTTGAGACAGTGTCACTGTGTTGCCCAGGCTGGAGTGCAGTGGTGTGATCTTGGCACACTACAACCTACGTCTCCTGGGTTCAAGTGATTCTCAGGCCTCAGCCTTCCGAGTGAGTAGCTGGGATTATAGGCATGTGCCTCCCACCTGGCTAATTTTTGTATTTTTAATGGAGACAGGGTTTCACCATGTTGGCCAGGCTGGTCTTGAACTTCTGATCTCAAGTTATCCACCTGCCTTCTTGGCCTCCCAAAGTGCTGGGAATACAGGCATGGGCCACCACGCCTGGCTAGTCTTTCTTAAAGGCTGCACTACTCTACCAAACCCCATAACAAAACCTCTCTGGGCTGGGCATGGTGGCTCACAAGATCAGGGATTTGAGATCAGCCTAACCAACATGGTGAAACCCCAGGTATACTAAAAAATACAAAAAAAATTAGCCAGGCGTGGCGGCGCACACCTATAATCTCAGCTACTCAGGAGGCTGAGGCAGGAGAATCGTTTGAACTCAGAAGGTGGAGGTTGCAGTGAGAGATCATGCCACTCCACTCCAGCCTGGGCGAGAATGAGACTCTGTATCAAAAAAACAAAACAAAACCAAAAAACCCCTCTCCAAATCCCTGGATATGCACAGATTAGAAAACCAAAAATTTAGCTTTCATAAACTGAGTGAAGAAAAAGACATCTTTTTTTTCTGAGATGGAGTCTTGCTCTGTCGCCAGGCTGGAGTGCAGTGGCACAATCTTGGCTCACTGCAACCTTCGCCTCCCTGTTCAAGTGATTCTCCTGCCTCAGCCTCCCGAGTAGCTGGGACTACAGGTGTATGCCATCATGCCCAGCTAATTTTTGTATTTTTAGTAGAGACAGGGTTTAGCGTTTCACCATGTTGGCCAGGCTGGTCTTGAACTCCTGACCTCAAGTGATCTGCCTGCCTTGGCCTTCCAAAGTGCTGGTATTACAGGCGTGAGACACCGCATCTGGCCTAAAAACATCTTCTAGAGTAAAAGTTATAAGCTAAAGTAAATTTCAAGTTGAGGCCAGGTATGGTGGCTCACACCTGTAATCCCAGCACTTTGAGAGGGCAAGGCAGGAGGTCACTGGAGTCTAGGAGGTCGAGGCTGCAATGAGATGGGATTGTGCCACTGCACTCCAGCCTGGGTAACAGAGTAAGATCCTGTCTCAAAAAGAAAAAAAAAAAAATGAAGTGGCAGCTGTAATAAAGAGAAAGGTAAGTTCTTCATAACAGTTTCTGGAAATACACAGAATTAGTAGAATTTGTTTTAGTGTCAAGACAAAACATGAGACTGAAACAGTAATATATTTTTGCTTCTAATCAGAATAGGATATTTATGAGCTCGCAAGCTCATGGTTTTTCACATACAGGTCTATCCTGAAATAGTAAAGAAATAAAAAATTCTGACTGGGAGCAGTGGCTCATGCCTGTAATCCCAGCACTTTGGGAGGCTGAGGCAGGGGGAATCAATTGAGGTCAGGAATTTGAGACCAGCCTGGCCAACATGGTGAAGCACTAAACCCTGTCTCTATTAAAAATACAAAAATTAGCCAGGCATGGTGGTGGGCACCTGTAATCCCAACTACTTGGGAGACTGAGGCAGGAGGATTGCTCAAACCTGGGGGGTGGAGGTTGCAGTGAGCCAAGAACATGCCACTGTACTCTAGCCATCCAGCCTGGGTGACAGAGTGAGACCCTGTCTCAAAAAAAAAAAGAAAGAAAGAAAGAATTCCTACAGCAAATGAATTTCAATTTAGTCATCTGAAATGATGCCAAGAAACTAGCAGCTTTCTTAAGACTACTTTCCTAGTAAAAAGTAAATTATGTTGCTTAAACCATTTGCTTTAGTTAATCATTTAAAATCTATCAAACAGGAATTCTGAGTGGTTTATATGTGCAGGTTCTGACAAACAATCAGAAACATTTGTTCTAACTTGTAAACATTCGTCAAAGTAAGGTAAGTCTACAAATCTGTCGACAATTATGTCAGAGTGTTACGATAATTATAAATTATCCTAACCATCCTAATGGCTTAGGCTGGATAAAGAAAACTGAAGTAAAAGCACTGGATTTCGATTCCTCCCAAATACACCTCATCTCTCAGTATCCGTTAAGATCAATCTGCTAGCTGGGCATGGTGGTGCAAGCCTATAATCCCAGCTGTTTAGGAGGCTGCGGCAGTAGGATCACTTGAGCCCGGGAGGCAGAGGTTGCAGTGAGCCACGACTGCGCCACTGTACTCCAGCCTGGGCAACAGAGTAAGGCCTTGTCTCAAAAACAAACAAACAAAACAACGGTGGTAGGGGCAAAGGGGTGGCTTCGATTTGCTGTCCTCTTAGACCACCTCCTCATTTACCTAGAGCCTCCAACATTTTTTCTGATTTGTACTCATTTATCCTTTCTTTCTTGTTCCTTTCATGCTATCTAAAGAGCATTTTAAAACATTCTGTACTTTCTATTTTAAAAAATGACAAGTTTACAAGACCTAAGAATTATGAGCTATGCTTTTTTTTTTTTTTTTTTTTTTTTTTAGACAGAGTATTGCTCTGTCACCAGACTGGAGTACAGTGGCGCAACTGAAACCTCTGCCTCCCAGGTTCAAGCAATTCTTCTGCTCAGTCTCCCGAGTAGCTGGGACTACAGGTGCATGCCACCACACCCAGCTAATTTTTGTATTTTTAGTAGAGGTAGGGCTTCACCATGTTGGCCAGGATGGCTTCTATCTCTTGACCTCGTGATCCACCCACCTTGGCCTCCCAAAGTACTGGGATTACAGGCATGAGCCACAGTGCCTGGCTGGGCTATGCTTTCTTTAGTCCTTCTAATTATTCTGTTTTTACTCCCTTTCCTTTACTTCATTAGACTAGTTTGTATTTCCTAGAAATTTATATATAAATGGAATCACACAGTATATACTCCTTTGTGTCCAGCTTCTATCACTCAACAAAATGATTCTGAAATGCATTCATGTTGTTGTAGATAATAGTAGTTGGTTTCCTTTTATTACTGATACTCCACTTTAAAGACTGTCCACATTTTGTTTTTCCATTAACCAACTGATGGATATCTGAGTTGTTTCCAGTTTTTAACTCTTACAAATAAAGCTGCTATGAACACGTGTGGACACATTTTCATTTCTCTTTGGTAAATATCTAGGAGAATGGCTATATCATATGCTTAACTTTATAAGAAACTGTCAAACAGAAGTGCTTGAACCAGGGAGACAGAGGTTGCAGTAAGCCAAGATCGAGCCACTGCATTCCAACCTGAGCAACAGAGCGAGACTCCGTCTGAAAAGAAAAAAAATATGTTAGCTATTTTAATGGGTATGTAGGTTTATCTCATGATTTTAATTTGCATTTCCCTAACAGCCACTGATGTTAAGTATTTCTTTGTGTGCTTATCTGCCATTGGTATGATTTTACCAATGTGTTGTCTTATGATTAAGTTTATTATTATTATTATTTTTTAGATTAGCCTGATGTGGTAGTATGCACCTGTAGTACCAGCTACTTAGGAGGCTGAAGTGAGAGGCTGAGGCTGCAGTGAGCCGTGACTGTGCCACCACACTCCAGCCAGAGCAACAGAATGAGATTCCATTTCAAAAAAAAAAAAATGCTGAGAGCAGTGGCTCACATCTTAACTACAAAATTTTGGGAGGCTGGGGCAGGAGGATTGCATGAGGCCAGAAGTAGTAGCCTGAGCAATATATGAGACCCTGAGTCTACCAAAAAAAAAATAAAAAAATAAAATAAAATTAAGAGATCTTTATATGTATTCTAAGCCATTTATCAGATATATGTATTACAAATATTTTCTCCCATTCTATGGCTTGTCTTTTTGTTCTCTTAATGGTGCCATTCAAAGGGCAAAGGTTTTTAATTTTTATCAAATCCAGTATATCAGTTTTTTCTTTGAAACTTTTACTTTTTGTATCCCCCCAAAATCTTTTTTTTTTTGAAACGGAGTCTTACTGTTGCCCAGGCTGGAGTACAGTGGTACAATCTTGGCTCACCACAACCTCCACCTCCCAGGTTCAAGTGATTCTCCTGCCTCAGCCTCCCGAGTAGCTGCGACTACAGGCGTGCACCACCATGCCCAGCTAATTTTTGTATTTTTAGTAGAGATGGGGTTTCACTATGTTGGCCAGGCTGGTCTCGAACTCCTGACCTCATAATCCGCCTGCCTCGGCCTCCCAAAGTGCTGGGATTACAGGCGTGAGACACTGCACCCCACTTGTATCCCGTAAAATCTTTTTGGACCCCAAGGTCACAAAGGATTTCCTCTTATAAATTTTATAGTTTTAGTTTTTATATTTAGGCCTATGATCCTTTTAAGTGAGGCTCATTTTTTTTCTCTATATGGATACCTAGTTGTTTTAGCATTGTTTTTTGAAAAGATTTTCCTTTCTCCATTAAATTGCCTTGTCAAAAGTGAACTGACTATATATTTATGGGTCTGTTTCTGGACTTTATCCTAGTCTGCTGATTTATATGTGCATCTCTTCTTCAACATTGTCCTGTAGTTTTACTGTAAGTCTTAAAATCAGCTAATATAAAAATCTCAGCCAGGTGCAGTGGCTCAAGCCTGTAATCCCAGCACTTTGGGAGGCTGAGGCGGGCAGATCACCTGATGTAGGAGTTCGAGACCAGCCCAGCCAACATGGCGAAACCCCACGGATACTAAAGTTAGCAGGGTGTGGTGATGTGCGTCTGTAATCCCAGCTACTTGGGAGGCTGAGGCAGAAGAATCACTTGAACCTAGAAGGCAGAGGTTGCAGTGAACCGGGATCGTACCACTGCACTCCAGCCTGGGCGACAGAGCAAGACTCCGTCTCAAAAAAGAAAAAAGGAATCTCAACCTTGTTTCTTTTTAAAAATTGCTTTGGCTATTTTGGATTGTTACATTTTCAGAGATTTAAAAATCAGCTTCTCAATTTCTATAAACTTCTTTGAGTATTACTTTTCTTGCTGGAAAAACAGAGAAAATATAAACTTCCTGAGTTGCTGGGAAAGCAAAAAAGAGGTAATAGTGTACCATATATGATGGTACATTAATAGGCATTCAATTAATGTTAGCTTTCTCTTCCTCTCCTTCTCTTGGCCTTTAAATAAACAGGATCCAATCTAGCAATGCCCTAACATTTCACTAGTGGGTCAGTGGCCATAGTAAAAATATTACTACACCAAACGACTTTTATAAGTAAATATTTGTGTTTTCACTTGGATTCAATACTAACATGCACTTGCCAAAGAAAGCAATTCAGCATATTTACTAATAAACTGTTACAGGCCACATTTTAGGAAAGCATAAAACCACAGCCAGAACAAAAATTTAAGTATGTTTTCAAGTTCCATATAGCGCTTAATTACATTATTCTGTAATACGAACAGAAAATACTTCTCTAGAAGGTCACAATGTTCCATTATTCATATTGCTGCTGCAAATGGAAAAAGTATTTTTGGTCACATTGTTTAAATATACATAAAACAAACAAAATGTCACTACCCAATTCAACAATTAACATGTACTAATTTAAAACCAAACCAATAAACAACCCTAAGCCTTTGAAGTATTTAAGTATAACCTAATTGATATCACTCCATGAAATAGAGAGGTATCAGTTTGCAAACACAGGTTACCAACAGGCAATTTTTGGTGAGCCACCAATGCTTTGTGGTAACCCACATCTATCAGATGAACTGATACTTAAAGAAAACAATAATTTGCTTTCTTTTTCCATGACTATTCAATGGTTTCTTTTAGTATTTTTTAAACATTAAAATGGCTTCAAGCGATTTAACCATACTTGCTTATCGAATGAATACACAAAATCTGCTGGTTAATTTTAATTCTAAGGCAAGTTGGTTGCTAAGTCTTTTACTGACCTATTTTCTTCTTTTTTTGAGACACAGTTCCACTCTGCTGCCCAGGTTGGAGTGCAATGGCACAATCTCAGCTCATTGCAACCTCCCCTTCCCGGGTTTAAGCAATTCTCCTGCCTCAGCCTCTCGAGTTGCTGGGATTACAGGCATGTGCCACCACACCCACCTAATTTTTATATTTTTACTAGAAACGGGGTTTCACCATGTTGGCCAGGCTGGTCTCAAACTCCTGAACTCAGGTGGCCCACCTGCCTCAGGCTCCCTAAGTGCTGGGATTACAGGTGTGAGCCACCACACCTACTTTCTTAACAAGGAAGAAGCAAGGCCAAATTCTTTCTTTTCATGAAGACGAATACATGACAAACCAATAACTTTCGTCTCTGTTAACTGAGCTGCATATAATTAGTGACCTATCTCAAGACATACCAGAAATTAAGAAACTACAAAATGTTACTACCCCCCTTGCCTCTCCTATTTGTCAAAAGCAACACCATGCTCATTTATGTAGGCTTGGCATCACCTGGCTCCTCCCACTCCTGAGCCTGCATTTCAAGTTCTAGAAATATAACTTCTGTACTAGCACCATTATATCTCTCTTTTCCACTCCTGCTGCTCTCATCTTAGTTCATACTTCCCTTCATTTGATCATCTCATCTTTGGCAATATTTTGCAATAATATACTAAAGTATCTCTCTGCCCCCACATCCTAGCACTCTCTGATTCATTCTCATCACTTCAGTGATCTTTCTGAAATCAGAAATTCAATCATGTCACTTTTCAGCTTACCATTCAATGAATTTCTTCAAAGGCTAAACACAGAGTTACCACACAACCGAGCAATTCCACTCCTAGGTATATATCCAAGAGAAATGAAAACACAGCTACCTAAAAATTGGAGAGCTGGGCACTGTGTCGTGCACCTATAATCTGAGCTACTCAGGAGGCTGAGGCAGGAGGATCATTTGAGTCCAGGAATCTGAGACCAGCCTGGGCAACACAGATCCCATCTCAAAACAAAACAAAAACATGTACACTTGATGACAGCAGCATTATTCATAAAATTAAAAAGTGTAAATGAACGAAATGTCTACCAACTGACAAATGGATAAACAAAATGTAGTACAAATATACCACACAACATTATTTGGTAATAAAAAAGAATGATGAGCAGATAAATGCTACAACATGGATGAATACTGAAAACATTACCTAAGTGAAAGAAGCCAGATACAAAAGACTCCATATTATATAATTCTATTTAGGTAAAATGTCCAGAATAGGAAATTCCACAGAGACAAAAGGTAGATTGGTGGTTGCTTGGGACTAAGATAGGGGTGAGAGTTTGGGAACAGGAGCAACTGTGTCCAGCGTTTCTTTTGGTGGAAGCTAAACATATTCTAAAATTAGATTGTGATGATAATTATGCAATTTGGTGAATAAACTAAAATTGTACATTTTAAATAGGAAAATTTATGGCATGAAATATATCTCAACAAAGTGGTTTAAAGAATCTCCGTAACTTCCTGCACCCCTTCTGTCTTTCCTGCCTCATCTTTTGCCCCTCCCCACATAAGTCCTTTAACCCCTAAAGGATAAAATCTCCTGCATTAACATGTGATAGCTAAAAGAATGGGGTTCACCTTCCTGCCCTTGCAGCTGTAGCCTGTGATCCTAAAGGAGGGATTCTACCACTGTGAGCTTCCACTGTAAAAATGGAGAAAATACCTTACAAAGATATGAGATAATGATGTAAAATATAACATGATTAGCACTGTGCCTGGCATGCAGCTAAGTGCTCAACAAGTGATGGTCATTCTCATCATTCCCAGAAGGAATCAAAGTATCCCTCTCTTCTGGGACACTTCCAAAGCTTGAAACACACTCCCCCACCTGCTCCATCTATTAAATGTCTGCATATTCTCCAAAATGGGGCTCAAATGTCCCTCATCCTTTTCATGTTTCTCAAGGTAATAAGCCCCTCCAGGGTAGGGCCACTGCCTATTTACCTGTGTGCCACCCCCTGCCAAGGCACAACACCTGGTATTAAATTGTTTCCAGAAGTATATACTAACGATTACTATTATATATATAAACTTGAATATTGATTGTCAGACCCACAATAGCCAAGATCCACAGTAAGACTCACCTATGACCCACAATAGCCAAGATCAGGGTAAATGTGTTAATTATTTGAACTCTTTTAGCTCTACTCTTCAGCTAGAGCCTCCAGTTTTTATTTATTTATTTGAGACAGAGTCTTGCTCTGTTACCCAGGCTGGAGTGCAGTGGAGCAATGTCAGCTCACTGCAACCTCCACCTCCTGGGTTCCAGCGATTTTCATGCCTCAGCCTCTTGAGTAGCTGGGATTACAGGTGTGCACCACCATACCCAGCTAATTTTTTGTATGTCTAGTAGAGGCTGGTTTTCGCCATGTTGGCCAGGCTGGTCTCAAACTCCTAGCCTTAAGTGATCCACCCACCTCAGCCTCCCAAAGTGTTGGGATTATAGACGTGAGCCATCACACCCAGCTTCCACTTAATATTTATTAAGTATAGGCAATGTCCTAAATGCTCTAAAGAGATTATCTCATTTTATCCTCACTTGCAACAACCCTCTGGGGCAAGTACTATCATTTTATTTATAAGAAAACTGAGGCTGAGAGGTATTTACTGGTACATTTATTTCTAATGAAAAAAATGAAGAAAAGAAAAAAATGCCTGTGTATGCCGCCACAGTTCACTGAACTGAATACATTCTAGGGGCTGCTTGGAAATGTCCATGGCTTGCCGTTTTCCTTGCTACTAAGATAATGGAAAACACTGTTGTGCTTGACACACCTGGCTTGCCAGGACAGCCTGTTTCAGGAAACTCTCATAGCTTTGGGAGTTTCCCTCCACCATGACATCTCCTCCCTGCGTTCATCCTAGCTAGCCCTCTGATTCATTCTCATCAATGATTTTCCACACAACCTGACTTCTTTTAGAATAAACTAGAATTCCAGGCTAATACATGGATTAGTAAGACTAGATATTCCTTACTCTGGTCTCACATTGGAGCAAAACAATGGGAAAAGAGACACAGCCAATTTTAAAGCTTTCCAAGTCCCATTAGGGATTCCCAGGACCTCCGTATGAAACTACGAAGTACTGGAATCAGATTGTCCTCAAAGCGTCCTCTGGCAAAATCCATAGTCTGAAGCCTGGCCGCTGTCACACAAGCAACATTAACTTGGTCAAGAGGTCCACAGCCTGCCAGTGCTAGCCTTCAGCATTCAAGAGTAAGTTGTACCAGGACTCTGAGGGCAATGACAGGGCTTCTGTGACCCACACTTGTGGGGCTCATAAATTCTCAAACCACAGGGAAGCAGCCCCTGGAAGTCTGTGACTTTTCTCATCTCCTAAAATCTTATTTTCTTTGGGAAATTGAAAACAGATGTAACTTCCCATCCAGTCCAGGGTGACAAGCCCAAGCTGAGAACATCAGCTCTGTGGAGACCAGAACTATTAACTCTCCTATGTTGATAAGACACTATGCCTTCTCATCTCACTAACAAGAAATGTGTGACTTATTCATGCTCATGGGTACTAAGACAAATTACCCATACATACAAAGAAAATAAATACCACAACTCTTGAACTGAGTGGAGAAAGCAAGCCAGAGCATTCAATAAATCTGATAAAACTCAAAAGTAAATCCATAAAGTAAGCAAAACCCATTAATGACGCATTCACATAAAACTAACGGAACATGCCATTCATAAAATGTAATATTCTTCACTCCTTTTTAATTTCCTGCAATAAGACTTTGGCACTACCACTTAAACCAACATCATCCCTCTACTTTTTAAAATACAAAGTGCTCTCTGGTTTATGTTTCTCAGTTGATTACTCCCCAACATTTTTAATACTACTTTATTATTAAGATCTACTGACAGTAATTTACATTCCCAGATGAAATTAAAAGTTGGTGTAAGTCCCAAGAACACAAGGATACATGATCAAACATGTGAACTGGCAGAAATCTACTGGGATTTTTTTAAATTAAATATTAATTCATTCAGTTAATAAACACACGCTGAGGCCAGGCATGGTGGCTCATGCCTGTAATCCCAGCACTTTGGGAGGCCGAGGCGGGTGGATCACCTGAGGTTGGGAGTTGGAGACGAGCTTGACTGACATGGAGAAACCCCGTCTCACTTATAAATAAAAAACAAAAATAAACACACGCTGAGTAGCAAATATGGGCAGAGAACAGTCTACAAAATTCTCAGCAATACATGTCATTCATTTAACAATAATTTCTTCCCCTAAACCAGGGGTTAGCGGATCAACAGTGAACAAAACAGCATCTGGTTCTTACGATGTTTACATTCCACAGAGAAGGAACAATCAAGTCAAGAAACCAATTACAAATTTCAAATGGTGAAACATGCTATTAAAAAAATGTGATAAAAATAAATAGGAAACTTAGGAACTTCTTAAATGCTCACAGGGTTCCTAAGGAAAAAAGACCTATCAATGTCAAACTTTTATAGATGAACTAGGCAATCAATGTACGTGCTGGCAGTGGCAGGAACAAGAACAGAGGTCAAAAAGAAGGGTTAAAATGTGACAGGAATAAAGGAAAAGAAAGGACCAAGGGCGAAAGAAAGGAAAAAAGAGAAGCGGATGTGGAACAAATAAGGGCCCACTGTGCCCATCACTCAGAGCTCCCTTCCAAGAAGAGGGCAATATGGGTTTTAATTATTGCTATTGTTTTTGGATCCACTGGCTGAATTTATCAGGTCAAACCATACTAGAACTCATCTATTTGTCCACACTATTTGATACAAAATAGATATTTTAAAACCTGAATTGACAGGTAAAATATAACTGTTTTTCTTTTGTCTTTTTTTTTTTTTTTTTTGAGATATGGTCTTGCTCTGTCATCCAGACTGGAGTGCGCAGTGGTGCGATCACAGCCCACTGCAGCCTCAACCTCTAGGCTCGAGCGATCCTCCCACCTCAGCCTCCCAAGTGGCTGGTACACAGTATGTGCCACCACACCCAGCTAATATATATATTTTTTGCAGTGATGGGATCTAACTATGTTGCCCAGGCTGGTCTCCACCTCTTGGGCTCAAGAGATCTTCCTACCTCAGACTCCCAAAGTGCTGGGATTACAGGCATGAGCCACTCACTGCACCTGGCCTAGAATTGTTTTTCTTAAGATAGTAATGGGGGCAAGGGTATTTATAAATAAATGTATCTCTTCCTACAGGACAAAATCATATGATAACTTTCTATTAAGATATTATTCAAGCCTCAAGTGAAAAGATCTTTGAAGAACACTTTTTTAAAGAACCAGTGCCTAAAGTACACGCTTAAGAAAGCTATTTAACTCAGCTATACGACATCTATACTAAACACGAGCAATTATAATGGTCCTCTTATAGCAAACTGGTGGGAAAATAACCCTGATGAACCCTGGAAGCAAAACATTTTAGGTATAAGACAACCAAACAGAGAAGGACTCAGAGAAGTTGCTGTCCATTCACGATGGCTTCCCTTCAGCCTCTGTCAAGCCAGAGTTTGAAATTATCAAGATGGACTAGGTGTGGTGGCTCATGCCTGTAATACCAGCATGCTGGGAGTCCAAGGTAGGTGGATTGCTTGGACCCTGAGTTCAAGACCAGCCTGAGAAACATGGTGAAACCCCATCTCTTTAAAAAATATAAAAATTAGATGGGTGTGGTGGTGCATACCTATAGACTAGCTACTCAGGAGGCTGAGGTGGGAGGATCACCTGAGCCCTGGTGGTTGAGGCTGCAGTGGGCCGTGACCGCATCACTGTACTCCAGCCTGGGTGACAGAGTGAGACCCTGTCTTAAAAACAACAACAAAACCCACAGTGAAATTATTATGATGGAGCTGAAAGCCTGCATTGGCCTTTTCTTCCTGTCTGTATCTTCCACCAAACCTCTTATCTATCTTACGATAGGCTGCCATTCCCTGAGTCTCCATCTCTCTTTTGAAATACCAGAAAAGCAGGCAGCCAAAGAGGTTTAAAGAGTTCCAGAACCTCACTACCTAGAGAAAACAGGAAGCAATATACTCACTGTAGAAGAGCATCCACCTTCATGGTCTCAAAGACCACCCAGACTAAAGCCTCCCCTGCCTCTTCTCTCTTCTGCCCTCTCTCAGCCCATCACCAACAGGACAACTCCCTTATTTACAGATAGGAAAAAAAGTTTGAAATTTCTCAAATATACCCATTTATTCCAGCCTAACAAGTCAGACTTTTATCACCTCACAAATACAGTACCGCTAGTTTCCTCCACTCCAAATTCATTCTGCCAGAACAATCATATCAAAATTTCATTTACTAGGTTGGCACAAAAGTAACTGTGGTCTTTGCCATTTTTTTTTTTAAATGGCAACCTAATACATCACTTCAGTTCCGCTGAGGGCAGTGAAATGTCTTAAGCTTCCCTATTTGCCCACTGACTTGATGCATAGCTCAATAAATATTTGTTGCTTGAAACCATCCCATGATTCCCCACTAGCCTATGCCTAGTGAGCCCTGGAAGGAAATTTTTAAGGCAGAGGTGTTGACATGCAGAATGCATGTGAAAAAGTCAACAGGCAACTCAAACACCTCTATGATAAAATGGAATCTCTTTAAGACATTTCACAGTTCTGACTCCACCTAAACCAGCCCTCTTGCACTGAAATTAGGATGCCTGGGTTCTAACTCTAGCTCCTCCACTTCTGGCTATTTAGCCTCTCTGCGCTTCGATTTACTCCTCATAAAAATCCAACTTGGCCATTGCTCCAGTTCTTCTTCCATCCTGACTATTCAATCCCAAGCCATTCTACAAAGGTCAGTTGAAGGCCCTTCCACACTCTTACTGAATGACCTAAGCCCATCCCTCCACTCAATATTCAACCCTACAGCAAAAAAGTCTGAACCACTCATTTTAACTTATACCTGAAATCATATATTACCTTGCCTCATTTACTTACTCCACATGTATATGCCACACCCCTACCAATGTTCCACTCATGAGAGACAGAGTGACATTATTCACTGCCTCATGTGGTCTTGAGTAGCACAATATTAATGTCAACAACTACTGGCTGGGTGCAGTGGTTCAAGCTTGTAATCCCAGCACTTTGAGAGGCTGAGGAGGGCAGATCACTTAAGCCCAAAAGTTTGAGACCAGTCTGAGGACCATGGCAAAACACCATCTCTACCAAAAAAATATAAAAATTAACTGAGCATGGTGGTGCACACTGCAGTCCCAGATAGTTGGGAGGCTGAGATGAGAGGATCACTTGAGCCCAAGGAGACAGAGGTTCCTATGAGTCAAGATCCCACCACTGCACTCCAGCCTGGGTAGCAGAGTGAGACCCTATTTCAAAAAGTAAAAATAAATAACAACTATTATGAGTCTGGCACAGTAGCCCGTGTCTGTATTCCCAGCATTTTGGGAGGCTGAGGCAGGAGCATCACTTGAGCCCAGGAGTTATGAGACCAACCTGGACAACATAGGGAGACCCTGCCTCTATAAAAAAAAAGTTAATTAAAAACAAATATAAATAAAACACATAAAAAAATTTAAAAACTCAGTTATTATGACTACCATTTACTGAATACATAAAGCACCACCAAGCACTGTGCTAAGTTGCTTATGTATTTTTCTGTCCTTTACTTTTCCTAATGCTTTTAGGTAAGTCTCTTTTTATTACCATTTCACAGTTGAGAAAGAGACCTTACCCAAAGCTACAAAATTAGTAAGGATGGGCGAGAACAGAGAGAGTGGATGATTTGAACTCAGCTCTGCCTACCTCCAAAGCCCCTTCTTTTTCTTTTTGTTAAAAGAAGGGTCTCACTTTGTTGCCCAGGCTCGTCTCCAACTCCTAATCTCAAATGATCTGCCCGCCTCAGCCTCCCAAAGTGCTGGGATTACTTTGCCCAGCTCAAACTCCATTCTTAACTACATGATATTGTCTAGTAATTACTTTGGTCATTTCCTAACTAGGTGTTAAGTCTTCTGTCTGCACTGCAAGCTGTTAACAGTAACAAAACAAAAGTGATTGTTTAGTTGCTTACAAAATAACCCACACCTAAGTGATCCATATTCAAGCCTTTACACAAACTAACTCATTTAAGCCTCCCAACACTCTATGAGATAGTAATAATTATTACTGCCAATTTCCCAATAGGAAACAGGCACAGAAAGGTTAAATAACTTGCCCCAAATCACTTGACTGGTAAGTGCTGAATTCAGAGGTGAAATGGTAAGTGATAAACTGTTTCATTTATTGACTCACTCTACAATTTTTATTAAGCACTCTTTTAGGGGCCGGGGATGCAGCAGTGACGAAATCAGAAAACATCCCTGCTCTCATGGAGTTTGCAATCTTATTTCTCAATATTTTCATTCAAAGACACAATCCTAAATCCTCTTAAATACCCTAAGATTACCACACAAAAATTTCACATTTAGATAATAAAAATTAGTATCGAAGAAGGAGCATGGGACTTGACCCCAAAAAACGTGGGTTAAATCCCTAATTTTGCCATTTGTTAGGTGTGACTGTGGGCAAATTCCTTCACCTGACTCTCCATTTCATAACCTGTAAAAAGATTATTTCGCACAATGAAGACAATATATGCTCAGTAAATGAGTTTCCTCTCTCCTCCCCACCATACAATGACTTCATAATTTGTGCCGTCACTGAGCACGTGTTAAAGGGCTTACGCAGAGTTCCATTAAGGTCTGAACGTGAACAACTGCTTACTTTCCAGCGCAATTCTCATTCCAGATCATCGTCCCTCTGTCTCTAAGCCCAGGCCCCAGACTACTCTGATGCAAATAAATAGGTGACAAGTTGGAATGACAGCTACTCGCATCAGGGCCTGGCGGTGTCTATGAAATGCTCCAGGTGACCTTCTCCAGAAGGCACTTTGGTTTCCGCCGGGGAGCAGCGTGGGCTCCTGAACCGGTTCCCCGCCGCGTGCCAGGGGATGCAGCACCCCGGAGGAGAACCCCGCGGCTCCGGCGTGAGGGTGTGCCCCGACACTGTCTTCCATTCAAGAGCTCTGCGATCCACCTGCCAACCCCGACCACCTCCTCGGGGCTGCAACTCCACTACCATCAACCCCACCAGGGCGGCTGCCCCGGCTCCTTGGGCCTGTGCCCGCCGCCCGAGTGACCTCCCGTCGGGGCTCGGGCGGCTCGCCTTGGCCGGAGAGGCCGGAACAGGCCGGGCGGCCTGACCTCCGGTGAGGCTTCGCTTCAGCCGTCCTGGGCAGCTCAGCCTGGAGCCTGCAGCTCGGAAACCGGCCGGGCGTGCCGGGGCGAGAAGCCCCTTACCTATCTTCACGACCGCATCCGCCAAGCACCGGTCCCACTTCCTGCCGAGCTCCGACTCCGACATGTTCCCCACCCGCGCCTCCAGCTTTCCTCTCAACCTGCCCCCGCGCTCCAACTCCCGCAAGTCTCGCGAGAGCTGGAAACAAGTTCCAGGCCAGGAAGGCCGGCGCAGACGCTCCAGATATCGCGAGATGATTCGCTGTTTCCCTCCCTTCCGGTTTTTTTTCAGTTGGTCGTCAGGGTGACGAGTCGCCACTGGAGACTCGAGGTGACCCTGACCTTGGGGCTGAGCCTCAGGATTGCGAGGCTGACAGTCTCCTAGGCGTCACCCCGAGCCCTGTCTAGGCCTTTCCTCCGCACCAACGAGCGACATTGGCCCAGTCCCCCGGGCAAGAAATCCCCCTGGCAATAGAGGGCACAGCACTTGATTTATTCATTCATTAACGTACTCACCTCCACTTTCCCTACTCATTCATTCACTGTTTTTTTGCATCGCAATTCCCGCCTGCACCACTGACACCGAAACTGCTCTGGCAAAGGTCACCTGCCGCCAAATCAAATAGACGCTTTTCTGACCTCTGTACAGCATTCCACATAATTGTCCCTCCCTCTGGATCCGCCCTCGCTCCTCCTCTATTCATTTCGTTCCCAACACCACACTTTCCTTCTCTCCACCTCTGCTGTTGTCTTTCGGTTTCTTCCCGGTCTGCTTTTTCTCTGTCAGCTCTTTAAGGAGTGTTGGTTCGCAAGCTTCCATCAACTCTCTTTTCACCCTACAGACTCTCCCTGAGTAATTGCAAACACTGCCAAATTATATCTCCAGGTAAAACGTCTAGCTCAGGCTTCCTATACATGTATATATTTACACACACACACACACACACACACACACACACACATAGGGTGCCCTCTGTATCTGTGGGTTTCACATCCATGGATTTAACCAACCATGGATCAGAAATATTTTTTAATCAAATAAAAAATTTAAAATTTAAAATACAGTACAATATTTATGTAGCACTTAGATTGTATTAGGTATTGTAAGTAATCTAGAGATGATTTAAAGTATATGGGAGCCAGCAGAGTGGCACGTGCCTGTTGTCCCAGCTACTTGAGAGGCTGAGATGGGAGGATTGCTTGAGACTAGGAGATCGACTTCATCTCTTTAAAAAAAAAGATTTTTTAAAAGGATATGGGAGCATGTGTGTGGGTTGTATGCAAATACTACACCATTTTATATATGGGACTTGAGCATCCTGAACTTTGGTAACTGCAAAATCCTGAAACCAAATGCCCACCGCTGTCAAGAGTGTATATATATCCAGCCTACTGGCCAGTGTCATTGATTTTAGTCTTCCATCCTACCAACAAATATAAATCTGGCCATGTTATGCCTCTGATTAGAAGCTGTCAATGAGGGCCGGGAGCAGTGGCTCACACCTGTAATCCCAACACTCTGGGATGCTGAGGCGGGAGGATTGCTTGAGGCCAGTAGTTCGAGACCAGCTTAGGCAGTATAGTGAGACCCCTGTCTCTACAAAAAAATTTTAAGAATTAGCCAGGTGTAGTGGTGTGCGCCTTCAGTCCCAGCTACTTGGGAGGCTGAGGTGGGAGGATCACTTGAGCCCAGGAAGCAGAGGCTACATTGAACCATGTTCCAGCCTGGGCATCAGAGTGAGACTCTATCTCAAAAAAAAATAAAAGCTGCCAATGGCTCCCATTCATAAAGTGGATCTATTCAAGCTTCAACACTGCACTGATTCTAGGAAGCCTACTCAGGTAGAGCTTAGAGCTGCCTCCCCCTTCTCATTGTCCCACTAGTCTGCCTACCCACACTGAATTCTCTACCTAGTACTGAAACATCTGGCTATAGATGTTATCTGCTAGAAGTTGCCACTTCGTCTTCACACTTCCAGTCAGAGCACCATGCTTTGGACAGTAGGGTCTTCTATGAAATATTTGTTGAACTGAATTAAATTCATTCACCTATTTATTTGTTTATTTTTGAGACAGAGGTGCACTCTGTCGCCCAGGCTGGAGTGTAGTAGCTCTATTTCAGCTCACTGCAACCTCTGCCTCCTGGGTTCAAGCAATTCTCCTGCCTCAGCCTCACAAGCAATTGAGATTACAGGCTCCCACCACCACACCCAGCTAACTTTTTGTATTTTTTAGTAGAGATGGGGTTTTGCCATATTCGCCAGGCTGACCTCGAATTCCTGACCTCAAGTGATCCGCCCACCTCGGCCTCCCAAAGTGCTGGGATTACAAGGTGCCATTTAACTATTTATTATTTGCAAATTTAACAGCAAAACTCCGTTGCACCAGACTTTGCTATGACAGTCTCTTCCTTCAAGATAACTTCTTCTATGACCACCAATCTCCTAGTTCTCTATTTTTTTAATTGTTCTTTTTTTTTTTTTTGAGACTGGGTCTCGCTCTGTCACCCAGGCTGGAGTGCAGTGGCGCAATCTCGGCTCCCTGCAACCTCTGCCTCCCAGGTTCAAGCGATTGTCCTGTCTCAACCACTGGAATAGTTGGGATTACAGGCGCGTGCCACCACACCCAGTTAATTTTTGTATTTTTATTAGAGATGGGTTTTGCCATGTTGGCCAGGCTGGTCTTGATCTCCTGACCTCAGGTGATGTGCCTGCCTTGGCCTCCCAAAGTGCTGGAATTACAGGTGTGAGCCATTGTACCTGGCCCTATTACTCTTATTTCTTAAATTTTTATTTGCTTTTCCTTTTCTAGAGAGGTGGACTTTTGCTATGCTGCCTAAGCTGGTCTCGAACTCCTGGGCTCAAGCCGTCCTCCTGCTTTGTCCTCCCAGAGTGCTAGGATTACAGGCATGAACCACCACATCTGGCCCCTTCTCCTAATTCTCATCAGAGCTACTTACCAGATGATTTGTGTTTTTAATAATTATTTTGAATTTTAATAATCGTAATTATTTGCGTGTCTTTTGGATTTTGACTGTGAGCAAATTGAGAACGGAGGTTGTGCCATTTCTGTATCCCTAATGCTCAGCTGAGAGCTTGGTATATTTTGGATTCTCTATAAATACTTGTCGAATGGACATAAAAATGAATAAATATATAAACAAATGATTTAGTGAATCAGAAAGAGAAAAAATCCCTGTTCTGGGTAAACTGTATAGTGTAACATTTGTGTTGAAAAAGAAAAGGAAGGCTGGGCATGGTGGCTCACCCTTGTAATCCCAGCACTTTGGGGGGCTGAGGCGGGTGGATCACCTGAGATCAGGAGTTTGAGACCAGCCTGGCCAACAGGGTGAAACCCCATCTCTACTAATACAAAAATTATCTGGGCATAGTGGCACGCACCTGACATTCCAGCTATTCCGGAGGCTGAGACAGGAGTATTGCTTGAACCCGGGAAGTGGAGGTTGTAGTGAGCTGAGATCACACTACTGCACTCCAGCCTGGATGACAGAGTGAAACTTCATCTCAAAAAAAAAAAAAAAAAAAAGAAAGAAAGAAAAGGGAAATAAACTTCACTAAAATACCTATGACATGGCTGGGTGTCATGGCTCATGCCTGTAATCCACTTTGGGAAGCTGAGGTGGGAGGATCACTTGAGCCCAGGAGGTCAAGGCTGTAGTGAGCCATGATGGTGCCACTGCACTCCAGCCTGGGCGACAGAGCTAGACTCTTTCTCTAAATAAATAAGTAATACATATGATGTGTCATAAATAGCTCCAGGCACTTTGCATAATTTCATTTATCCTCACAGCAGGTTAAGATTAGTATCTTCGTTTTCAGATTTGGAAACTGAGTCTCCGAGAAGTTAAGCAACACAGAAGATGCACAAAGCTCTGCATTGTGTCGATTTAAAACTGACAAAGACATTTTTATTGGATTCAGGAGAGTTGTAAACGCTTGCAGAAGGTAGAGAGCAAATTGCAAAAGCAATCGGAGGCAGATGTGATAGCATAAATCTGGAGCCAGGCTCTCTGGGTGCCAATCCCAGCTTCCCCATTTCCTAGCCTTCTCTCTATTATTCTCTTTTCCCACCATTCCTTCCCCAATACAATGTTATGTTCACTGCTCTGTCCCTAGCCCTATAACATTATCGCACACATAGTGATTGCTTGATAAATATTTGTTGGTTGAATGAATAAAATGAATGAAAACTCTGGAGTTTTTATACTTCTTGAAGAACAAAGATTAATACAAGTGGGGAAAAATACTTTTTAAAAAAAACAGCAATACACTCATTATATGCCTCTTAGTTATTAAATATTTTTTTAGTTACATTCAAAATGATTAAAAATACATTTCTCATTGCTGGGATTACAAACATGAAAAGGAGGGAAGCTAGAAAGAACTCTGAGCTGTTGGATTGGAATTGAAAGTGTCAGTATGACCTCATGGTATTTAATATAATAAAGATAAGAAAGTACTCAGACATGATAGTGACATGTCAAAGTATTTTATTTGTTTATGTTATTTAGAGACAAAACCTCATTCTGTTGCTCAGGCTAGAGTGCAGTGACACGATCATAGGTCACTGCAGCCCCAAACTCCTGGGCTCAAGCGATCCTCCCACCTCAGCCTCCCAAGTAGTTAGGACCATAGGCACATACCACCTGACCTATTGTTAGAGAGGGTCTCTGTCGGAATGCAGTGGTGTAATCTTGCAAGCTCCACCTCTCAGGCTCAAGCGATCTTCCTACCTCAGCCTCCCAAGTACCTGGGACTACAGGTGCATGCCACCACACCTGGCTGATTTTTTTTATGTTTTGTAAAGATGGAGTTTCACCATGTTGCCTAGGCTGGTCTCTAACTCCTGGGCTCCAGCAGTCTTCCCACCTCAGCGTTCTAAAGCGTTGAGGTTATAGGTGTGAGCCACCGTGCCCAGCCCAAACTGCTTCAGTAACTACAAACTGCCTAAAATAGTGCTTGGCTCCTAATTGGAATTCTTGTAATTCATTATTATTATAACACTTCTCTTAATTGTCTGGAACAGGTTTCACAAAGATAGAAGTTTACATTTCAAATGAGTAAAGACAGACTCCCATAATAGCAAGAGAACCAATATCTTTTTACACCGTATTTAAGAAAAATAAAAAACCAAAGACTGTTACATAAATAGCCTAGACTTTAGTCTCAACTGGTTAATCAACTAAACATAAACTCTTTGTTTAGTTTACTAGGTTGTAAATTCAACTTCATTAACATCGTTTAATTAGAATGTTCTATACCACAGCACCTGGATAAATACAGGTCTTTTAGATGCCAGTGATTTTTTTCATGGTTTCTCTTCAATTAAAAACTAATTTCTTCAGCTGGGTGCAGTGGCTCATGCCTGTAATCTGAGCACTTTGGGAGGCCAAGGTGGGAGGATCACTTGAGCTCAGAAGTTCAAGACTACCCTGGGCCACATAGGGAGACTATCTCTACAAATAATAAAAACATATAGCTGAATGTGGTGGTGCACACCTGGAGTCCCAGCTAGTTGGGAGGTTGAGGCAGGAGAATCACTTGAGCCCAGGAGGTCAAGGTTGTAGTGAGCTGTGATCATGCCACAGCATTCCAGCCTGGGTGACAGAGCAAGATCCTGTCTAAAAAAAAAAAAAAGGAATAAGAAGAAAGAGAAGGAAACGGAGAAGGAAAGAAAAAAAAACCCTAATCCTTGTCTTAAAGAAGAGTCACATTTTTTGTTGTTGTTGTATTTCATTTCTTCTTTTTCCAAGAGGGGTCCTATATCTTGTTGTTCCTTCAGGAATACACTCAGAGTCAAAATCTACTACATAACTGCTTTGTTTGGTTCCAAAGCCCAGGGACCCCCCTCCCCTTTTTAATGTATGTGTATATATGAAATATTCGAAACATTCAGAAAAGTGCTGAAAACATGGCCAGGCATGGTGACTTACGTTTGTAATCCCAACACTTTGGGAGGCCAAGGTGGGAGGATTGCTTGAGTCCAGGAGTTCGAGACCAGCCCTTGTCTCTACAAAAAAAAATCAAAAAATGAGGCACGAGGATAGCTTGAACCCGGGAGACTGAGGCTGCAGTGAGCCATGATTGCATCACGGCATTCCCGCCTGGGTGACAGAGTGAGACCCTGCCTCAAAAAACAAAATTAACTAATTAATTAAAAATTAGTTGGGTGTGGTGGCAGGTGGCTTAGTCTTAGCTACTTGGGAGGCTGAGTCCAAAGGATTGCTTGAGTAAAGGAGTTCAAGGCTGCACTGAGCTATGATCATACCATTGCACTTCAGCCTGAGCAACAGAGCAAAACTCTGTCTCAAAAGAAAAGTGATTAAAAACATAAATACAGCTTCACAAATTGATGTAAAATGAACATTACTAGCACCCCAGAAGCCTTTCTCTGCCTGTTCTTCACCAGATCCAAACTGCTCCCTTCTTGCCAAGGGAGGATAGCATAACCACTATCTTGACTTTTTTTTTTTTCCAGATAGGGTATCACTCTGTTGCCCAGGTTGTAGTGCAGTGGTGCAATCAAGGCTCACTGCAGCCTTGACCTTGAGGGCTCAAGCCTCCCACCTCCAACTCCCAAGTAGCTGGGGCTACAGGCACATGCCAGCATGCCTGGCTAATTTTTTGCTTTTTACTTTTTGTGGAGACAGGGCCTGCTTTATTGCCCAGGCTGGTCATGAACTCTTGGGCTCAAGTGATCCTCCCATTTCAGCCTCCCAAAGTGCTGGGATTATAGAAGTGCACTACAGCACCTGGTATATCTTGACTTTCATATTAACCATTTGCTTGTTTTTCTTAAAGTGTTACTATCTGGTTATATATCCTTAGACAATATAGTTTAAAAGGCAGGGCACGGTGGCTCACTCCTGTCATCTCAGCACTTTGGGAGGCTGAGGCAGGAGGATCACCAGGTCAGCAGATTGAAACCATCCTGGCTAACACAGTGAAAACCCTGGCTCTACTAAAAATACAAAAAATTAGCCCGGCATGGTGGCATGTGCCTGTAGTCTCAGCTACTTGGGAGGCTGAGGCAGGAGAATCACTTGAACCCGGAAGGCAGAGGTTGCAGTGAGCCGAGATTGCACCACTGCACTCCAGCCTGGGTGACAAAGCAAAACTCCGACTCCAAAAAAAATTAAAAAAAAAAATATATATATATGTCGAGAGACAGAACTTAATTTTGCCTAATTTTGAACTTTGCTTAAATGAAATCATATAATCCATATGTTGCGGTATTCAGTTTCTCTTCCTCATCAGTATCCATGCTTTTGTATGGAACTATAGTTCATTCTTTTTCATTGCTATATCATATTTCATCATATTCTGTCCATGATGTATTTATTCTACTGTCCATGGATAATTGGGTTGTTTCCAGCTTGAGACTTTTTTTTTTTTTTGAGACCAAATCTCCCTCTGTTGCCCAGGCTGGAGTGCAGTGGCGTGACCAGCTCACTGCAACCTCTGCTTCCTGGATCCAGGCGATTCTCCTGCCTCAGCCTCCTGAGTAGTGTGGACTACAGGCATTCACCACCACATCCAGCTAATGTTTGTATTTTTAATAGAGATGGGGTTTAGCCATGTTGGCCAGGCTGGTCTCAAATTCTTGACCTCAAGTGATCCGCCCACCTGGGCCTCCCAAAGTGCTGGGATTGCAGGTGTGAGCCACCGCGCCTGGTCTTGGCTTGAGACTGTTGCCAACAAGTCTTCTCATTCTTGTATGTATATTCTGATACGCACTGGCATTGATATATACATAGACAGGGTCTCACTCTGTTACCCAGGCTGCAGTGCAGTGGCATAGTAAGCTCACCGCAGCCTGGATCACTCAGGTTCAGGCAATCCTCCTACCTCAGCCTCCCGAGTAGCTGGGACCACAGGTGGTGCATGCCACCCTGCCCAGCTAATTTTGTATTTTTTTGTGGAGACATGGTTTTGCTATGTTGCCCAGGCTGGTCTCAAATTCCTGGGCTCAAGGGATCCACCTTTCTCAGCCTCCCAAAGTGCTGGGATTACAGGTGTGGGCCACCACACCTGCGCCAATTGGCATATATTTTTATAGAATTTATAAGTCAGGAGGGCGATAGGGTGTGCATACCTTCAGCTTCACTCAATATGGCCAAATTTTATTCCAAAGTGATTGTACCAGTTTACATCGTCCCCAACAGCGTATGACTGACTATTCCTGTAACTCCATATCCTCACCAACAGTTGGTTTGTAATGATACTTTACTATTGTTGCCAGTCTGGTAGGTGTGTAGTAGTATCTCATTAGTCCTTGCTCTTTCCTGTGAGTGAGCCACTGGTCATGTATTCTGAATATATAACGTAGCAGGACTGGGGGATTCCACTCAAATCAAAGGGGCCCTGAAAGAGAAGGGAAGATGACAGAGACATTTTGCTAAGGTAATGCCTTGTCAACTTGAAATAGGTGTGCTCGGTTAAATAGTGTTCTCCCAAATTTGTGTCCTTCCTAGAACCTCACAATGTGACCTCATTTGGTTATAGGGTTGTTGAAAGTGTAATTAGTTGGTGGAGCGTGGTGACTCACACCTGTAATCCCAGCACTTTGAGAGGCCGAGGCAGGCGGATCACCAGAGGTCAGGAGTTTGAGACCAGCCTGGCCAACATGGTGAAACTCCATCTCTACTAAAAATACAAAAATTTGTGGGTGTGGTGGCAAGTGCCTGTAATCCCAACTACTAGGGAGGCAGGAGAATTGTGTGAACCCAGGAGGCAGAGGTTGTAGTGAGCCAGGATCACACCACTGTACTCCATCCTGGATGATAAAAGCAAAACTCCATCTCAAAAAAAAATGTAATTAGTTAAAATTAGGCCGGGTGCTGTGGCTTACACCTATAATCCCAGCACTTTGGGAGGCCAAAGTGGGAGGATTGCTCCAGTCCAGGAGTCTGAGACCAGCCTGGGCAATATAGTGAGACCTTGTTTGTACAAAAAATTTTAAAAATTAGCCAGGCATGGGAGTGCACACCTGTAGTCCTAGCTTCTTGGGAGGCTGAGGTGGGAGGATCACTTGAGCCTAGGAGGCAAAGGTTGCAGTGAGCTAAGATTGCACCACTGCACTCCAGCCTGGCAACAGCGAGACCCTGTCTCAAAAAAACAAACAAACGAAAAGATTAGCTCATACTAGAGTGAGATGTACACTAAACCAAAAAGACTAGTGTCCCTATAAGAAGAGAAGAGACACAGAAACAGACACAGGGAAGATGGCCATGTGACAACACAGGCAGACATTTGGCTTATGTGGCTATAAGCCACGGAAGACCACGGATCACCAGCAAGCACCAGGCACTGGGAGAAAGGCATGGAACAGATGCTGACTTTGAGCCCCCAAAAGGAATCAGTCCTGCAGACACCTTGACTTTGGCCTTCCAGCCTTTGGAACTGAGGAACACTATATTTCTGTTGTTTCAAAACCACCCAGTTTGTGGTCGTTTGTTATAATATCACAAGAGAACTGATACAGCAGGGAGCACGCTGGATTGGAGATCATGAGAGCTGCAGCCCAGTCTCTACCCCGCTGTTAACTGGCTGTTCTGTACGTGTGGCCACTCCTGTCTTGTCACGTGGGCCTTTCTGTGGACTCATCTTTTTAGATTATTTTTTGTTTGTTGATTTTTTTTTTGAGATGGAGTCTCCCTCTGTCACCCAGGCTGGAGTGCAGTGGCACGATCTTGGCTCACTGCAACCTCCGCCTCCTGGGTTCCAGCGATTCTTCTGCCTCAGCCTCCTAAATAGCTGGGATTACAGGCACCTGCCACCATGCCCAGCTCATTTTTGTATTTTTAGTAGAGACAGGGTTTCACGATGTTGGCCGGGCTGGTCTCATACTCCTGACCTTGTGATTTGCCCGCCTTGGCCTCTCAAAGTGCTGGGATTACAAGCGTGAGCCACCACTGCACCCGGCCTCATTTTTTTTTTTTTTTTTTTTTGTCAGAGTCTTACTCTGTTGCCCAGGCTGGAGGGCAGTGGCATGAACACCGCACCCCGCACCCTCCGTTTCCCAGGCTCAAACACTTCTCCCACCTCAGACTCCTGAGTAGCTGGGATTACAGGCATAAGCCACCACACCTGCCTTTTTTTTTTTTTGTCGGTAGAGACAGGGTTTTGTCACATTGCCCAAGTTGGGCTCAAGTGATCCTCCTGCCTGAGCCTTCCAGAGTGCTGGGGTTACAGGCATGAGCCACCAAGCCCACCCTCTTTAGATTCTTGTATAGTGAGTTATGCACCAAATAATAACATTTCTTTCAAATCCCATAAGATTTTAATGCTGTATTTTTACTGTACTTTTTCAATGTTTATATATGTTTACAGCTGGGCACGGTGACTCACCCCGGTAATCCCAACACTTTGGGAGGCCGAGGTGGGTGGATCATCTGAGGTTGGGAGTTCAACACCTGCCTGGTCAACATGGTGAAATCCCGTCTTTACTAAAAATACAAAAAGTAGCTGGTCATGGTGGTGCATGCCTGTAATCCCAGCTATTTGGGAGGCTGAGGCAGGAGAATCGCTTGAACCCAAGAGGTAGAGGTTGCAGCAAGTGGAGATGGTGCCACCGCACTCCAGCCTGGATGACAAAGTAAGACTGTCTCTCCAAAAAAAAACCTGTATTTTTCCTGTACTTTTTCCATGTTTAAATATGTTTACATACGCATTTACCATTGTGTTACAATTGCCTGCAGTGTTCAGTACAGTAACATGCTGTACAGGTTTGTAGCCCAGGAGCAATAGGCTATGCCACATAGCATCAGTGTGTAGTAGACTCTCCCACGAAGTACGTGAAGTATGCTTCCTGGTGTCTGCATGATGACAAGGTCACCTAACAGCGCGTTTCTCAGCATGTGTCCCCATGTTTAAGTGACACATGGCGTGCTTGCTGCCTCCCTTGGACCTTCAAGCCTCAGGCTAGGAAGGGCTCCCACCGTTACTAACTCCAGGGTACTGCACCATTCCTTGTTGCTTGTACATAGCCCTTTTATTAAACTCTCATCCATTTTTTCTCCTATATTTATTTATCTTTTTTTTTTTTTAAGATGGAGTTTCACTTTGTTGCCCAGGCTGAAGTACAGTGGCACAATCTTGGCTCACTGCAACTTCCACCTCCCGGGTTCAAGCAATTCTTCTGCCTCAGCCTCCCAAGTAGCTGGGACTACAGGTGTGCACCACAATGCCTAGCTAATATTTTTTGAATTTTTAGTAGAGACAGGGTTTCACCATATTGGCCAGCCTGGTCTCGAACTCCTGACTTAAGTGGATCTGCCCACCTTGGCCTCCCAAAGTGCTGGAATTACAGATGTGAGCCACCGCACTTGGCCTATCTATGTATCTATCTATATATCTATGAATCTATCTATCTATCTATCTATCTATCTATCTATTGAGAGAGGGTCTCACTCTATCACCCAGATTGGAGTGCAGTGGTGCAATCTTGGCTCACTGTCACTGCAGCCTCAATATCCCTGACTCAAATGATCCTCCCACTTCAGCCTTCTGAGTAGCTGGGACCATAGGTGCAAGCCACCACCCGAAGCCAATTTTTTTATTTTTATTTTTGGTAGAGACTGGGTCTCACTATGTTGCCCAGGCTGGTCTTGAATTCCTAGACTCAAGTAATCCTCCTGCCTCGGCCTCCCAAAGTGCTGGGATTATAAGTGTAAGCTACTGTGCCTTGACTCTCCTCCATTTCCTTTGTATTTTTAATTATTTATTAATGCATGTATTTGTTTTTCTTCTCCCATGCCCTTCATGAATAAACACTTCCCAGTTTGAATGTGTCACCTGTTTCCTGCCAGGACCCTGCCTGCTACATCTATGAGAGATCCTTGCCCTGCTCCATTCCCTCTCTAGCCCCTCTCCTCTCTGTTTCCTTCATGTTGCATATCACACTTTGCAATTATCACTTCTATTTGTTACTCCTCCCACACCCGCTGTTTCTCCCACCGGACTGTAAACTCCATGAAGGCACAGACTTCATCAGTTCTGTTAGCATTATATTCTTAGTTCCTTGAAGTGTCTGGTATATTGTAGGCATTTAATCAATATTTCTTGAATGAATGGAGAGCAGAAATTATATCTTTTTTTTTTTTTATAACTTTAGTATTAGCCGTGGCAGGTATTCAATGGTGTTCAACTGATGTGTTTCCATTTTGTTTTGTTTTTTGGAGACAGTCTTGCTTTGTCACCCAGGCTGGAATGCAGTGGTGTGGTCACTGCAACCTCTGCCTCCTGGGTTCAAGCGATTCTCTTGCCTCAGCCCCCAGAGTAGCTAGGATTACAGGCACACATCACCACACCGGTTAATTTTTGTATTTTTAGTAGAGATGAGGTTTTACCATGTTGGCCAGGCTGGTCTCGAACTCCTGACCTCAAGCGATCTGCCCACCTCTGCCTCCCAAAGTGCTGGGATTACAGGCATGAGCCACCGTGCCGGGCTTCAACTGATGTTCTATGTTCTTTCATGGCCCTACTTTTGAGGCCAGAAGGTCACAGTGTAGGAGAAAAGCTTGAGAGTAAGAACCAAAGTGGGTTTAAATATGACCTCATGTACAATATGTGTTTAAATTGACTGTAGAGAGAGTTTGAGCATGGGGAAATGCTTGGAAAGGTGTGTTTGAAGGTGGAATTTTCACATTTATTCACATTTAAAGGTGTACATAAATAGATGTGTGAGACAGCATGAGTTTGAGACAAACAGCATCACTGAATTAGTTTGGATTTAAGTATGTGAGCTTTAGAGTGAGTCAGTGAAGGTTTAAACATTATAGCTTGAGGCTGGGCGCTGTGGCTCACGCCTGTAATCCCAACACTTTGGGAGGCTGAGGCGGGTGGATTGCTTGAGTTCAGGAGTTCCAGACTAGCCTAGGCAAGATGACAAAACCCCATCTCTACAAAAAAGTACAAAAATTAGCCAGGCATGATGGTGTGCACCTGTACTCCCAGCTACTTGGGAGGCTGAGGTGGGAGGATCGCTTGAGCCCAAGAGGTGGAGGTTGAAGTGAGCTAAGATCGCGCCACTGTGCTCTAGCCTGGGTGGCAAAGCCACAGCCTGTCTTAAAACAAACAAACAAACAAAATTAAAGCTTGAGTATGAATATTTCAAAGGCCAACCCAAACCATATATTCATCTACAATAGAGTCCTCTCAGGCTTTTTTTGTTTGTTTTTTGAGATGGTCTTACTCTATTTCCCAGGCTGGAGTGCAGTGGTGCAATCATGGCTCACTGCAGCCTTGACCTCCCAGGCTCAGGTGATCCTCCCGCCTGAGCTCCCCGAGTAGCTAGAACTACAGGTGCCACCATCATGCCGGGCTAATTTTTGTATTTTTTGTAGAGACAGGGTTTCTCCATGTTGCCCAGACTGGACTTGAACTCCTGGGCTCAAGCAATCCTCCTACCTCAGCCTCCCAAATTGCTGGGATTACAAGCATGAGCCACTGCAGTCAAGTTAGCTTTGATTTTTACCTGGATTATATGAACTCAGCCATGATGGAGTAACTGGCTATCACCTGCCTGGTTTCGTTTGGTTGATTAAAATTAAAGGCTAGGCTCAGTGGCTCATGCTTGTAATCCCAGCACTTTGGGAGGCTGAAACAGGTGGATCACTTGAGGTCAGGAGTTCCAGATCATCCTGGCCAACATGGTGAAACCTCCTCTCTACTAAAAATACAAAAATTAGCCAAGCGGGGAGAGATCCAAGATGGCCGATTAGCAACAGCTCAGGAATGTAGCTCCCAGTGAAAGCGCAGAGAACAAGTGGACGCCGCACTTTCCGACGAATTTTTGTTGCCCACAGACCGGGAGATTCCCGGCAGAGGAACCACACGGGTCGCCAGTGCGACTCTTCTGGCCGGCGCGGCTGTTTTGCCGGTGCCCCAGCGCGGCGCTTCCCGGTGCGGAGTGTACGGGACGGACGGGCTCGGCTGGTCCCATCCCCACAAGGAAAACAGCAATTGGAAGCGCTACAGACTGAGAGTCTCACAGCAAGCACAGCGAACCCGGGAAGGTCCGGCTCTGTGG